>JAOTNS010000627.1:0-150313 GCA_028476615.1 Culter alburnus
CTTTTGTCAACTCAGTAAATCCTGTCAGGACGGGCTGTCAGGGGTGTCGAGGGTTATCAATTTTTTTGTATAAATGACAACATCCAGTCGTACCCTGTTCATATCCTTCACCAGAAATGACCAGAATTTTTTGCAAGTTCTGAACGTGTTTGTGTTTTGTCGATGAGTGTTGTCACATCGTTTTTGTACTCCATGCTGTTAATAATGCACTTCTTGTGGGTTTGGAACATAATGATGCTGCGTCATATGCAATATAGCTTCAGCTTAAAATCATCAACCCTTGCTTGGGACTCTATCTTTCCTGAGTTTATAGTAGAATTATTCATTAATTGCCCGTGTAGAGAAGTTTATAAATTAAAACTGTATATTGTCGCTGATATCCTTTCATGACATTTAGCAGTTTAGCCAGTAGATCTCCGAAGCGTGGCCCCAAGGACGGTCCTTATTGATCAGGTTACTATGTAAGGTCTTAGTGGCATGCTCAAATTTGAGTAGGTATTGAACAAATTCCTGCTCATGCCTCTCCTTTTCTTTGACATCTTTTGCCTCGCTAACACTGCGCAGCATAGATTGAACATAGTCCACGCTGTGTTAATTTTCAGCTCTGGCTTGTGGAAGTATTTGCCCAGATGTCCCACTTTTTGCTCTCCCATGATATTGGTCAAGCTTAATATTAAGATTGTTAAATTCATCCATGAAAGCTTGTAATGGATCACCATTTAGTTGACTGTTAATTTTCGACGCTTCCATCCCTATTGCATTTAAAATGCCACTTGCAAGAGTCCCATGAGCTGGTAACAGCGCCATAAAAGGGCTGACTGCTCGTGTGATCTTTTCAATAATTACAAGGGCTTCTTGGCTATATATTTAGCTTTGTCTAATTTTTTGAAGAGTTTTTCTGCGGTTGGTCTGGTCAGCAGACTGTAGAGATGATCACGGTGGAGATGAGGAAGCAGGACGATATCAACATCAGGAACAGAAGCCCAGCAGACGCCATAGCTGGAGAAACACAACGTGAAATTGAGTGTTTATTACTAAAACTCAACTCAAAAGCAGTACAAACTAATAAAGGCCTGGATAAAAAACAAACCAATTTTTAACCCAGTGCTCATGTAATTCTACAAACAACCTTGCATTGGGTTTGTTTTGCATGTTTGGCTAATCAGGCCAAGAGTCATGAAATAATCTTCCTTTTATTATACAGAATGTCTACAACTGATCTGAGATCAGGTAAAAAAAACAAAAAAAAAAACAGACACCAGTTCATAGGTCAATGAGATTGTCCTCTAGAACCACTCAAAGTTTGAAATGTTTTGAAGTAACAAAGCCCTTATTAAAATCACGTGACTTTGGCAGTATAAAACAAAAGTTTCACAAAGCAGTGTTTCGAAAGTGCCCAAAACTACTACTCCCATTTTTCCTTGTTTTCAGCCAAGGAAGTTTTCAGGTTTGTGCTGTTTGTGCATTACTGCTGTATGTTGAAATAAAGAGAACAACTTATCCACCTTATTCCTACGCCCCATGACACTTTGCGCAAATTATGGGTGTAACTTCATTAAGCTGTAAACAATCGGTGAAAAACCGCTCTATGAATGCAAAATATGTTTATGTTTAAACTGGGTACAATGAGATGCTATTATTCTACTCACCCTTCAACCATCAAACATCAAAAGGACATTTAAAAGTGTAAAAGCATCAACAAGGTACTTTCAACAGGCCATGAATAACTCCAAAGGTGTGATTCTCTCCACAGCAATAATGGACGAGTTAAATATTACTGTAGTAATATATATCTGTATTATGTAACAAATGTTGCCTTAATCAAAAATGTTCAACTTCAGCATTAAGTGATTTCCATCGTTTTGACAGGTAATAAATTGTATTACCTGCGAAAACAAACCTGGTAAGAGATGTGAGGCTTTGAACGAGAGATTCTTTGTGCATTCCAGTGAATTATTTAAGGGATATATTGTAAATTATTGGGAGAACAGACCACAAATGTGCATGTTTCCTTTTTCATACTATTACTGTCAAGTGAAAAGAAGACTGGATGCAATAGCAAGTTAATCACTTTAATAGTGCTTCACGCCAGGTAGTCAGATTATATAAACACCAGTACAGTCACAACACAGACAGCAGGAGAGATGGTAAAAAGGGACTGGATGGGCGCTGGTGTCCGTGGTGAGTGGGGCTCCGTGGTGGAATCCGTGAGAAGAGATGAGCAAGGTAAATCCAGAACGAGTATCCAGGGGAAACAGACAGGAAACAGCACGAGAAACTCCAACTCCAGGAAACAAGAAACACGGTAACACAAGACAACACCAGGACTCCAAAACAACGATCTGACAAACATGAGACGAAAGACAAGGCGTTAACTAGGCAAGATCTATGACCCACAGCTGCCGCTGATCCGTATCAGCGGCGACGCCCACACAGAACAATCAGGTGACACACCCCACAACCACCACAGACAACAGAATGACACAGTGGATCTGCGAACCGTGACAGTACCCCCTCCTAGGAACGCCTCTCGGCGTTCCCACACTCCTTACGTTGATTGTAATCATCAATAAGGGAGTGATCCAGAATGTCCCTCGCAGGTACCCAACTTCTCTCCTCCGGACCGTAACCTTCCCAGTCCACCAAGTACTGGAATCCGCGTCCCCTCCGCCTCGAGTCCAGAATACGATTAACCGAATAAGTGGTTCCCGTCTACGAGACGCGGCGGTGGAGGAACCGGAGGCAGGCGGATTAAGTGGTGAATGAAAAACTGGTTTGATTTTGGACACATGGAAGGCGGGATGAATCCCCTGTACGCCGGAGGCAATTTGAGGCGGACTGCCACTGGACTAATGATCTTAGTGACAGTAAAGGGCCAATGAATTTGGGAGCAAGCTTATAGCCACGGAGCGGAGCGGAATGTCTTAGTAGAAAGCCACACTTTTTGACCAACGACGTATACGGGTGGCTTGACCGGTGGCGATCGGTCTTAGCCTTGGTGCGCGCCCTCACTTGCAACAGAGTCTCGCGGGCTCTGTCCAAGTGCGACTGGACACAAAGGAGTGGGCAGAGGGGACCGCAACTGGAATCCAGACTGGGAAACACAGGTGGCTGGTAACCTAGGCTACATTCAAAAGGAGAAAGGCCCGTAGAAGAAATGGTAAGAGTTTGTGAGCGTACTCAATCATAGAGAGTTGTGCTCCAGGAGGAAGGATTCTTGGACGCCAAACATCGCAACATTCGCTCTAAATCCTGGTTGGCTCTCTCGGTCTGACCATTGGTCTGGGGATGGAACCAGAGGAAAGACTCACCGTCGCCCCCAGTAACTTACAAAACTCTTGCCAGAATTTGGACACAAACTGGGGACCCCTGTCAGAAACCACATCCACGGGGAGGCATGAAGCCGGAAGACATGATCAATGACAGTAACCGCTGTCTCCTTAGCAGAGGGTTAATTGGCTAAGGGTATAAATGGGTCACCTTCGGAAACCGGTCCACAACGGTCAAAACAACGTATACCCTTGGGAGGGTGGGAGGGCGGTCACAAAAATCGAGCGCGATATGGGACCAGGGTCGCGAAGGGACAGACAGCGGTTGGAGTAAACCCATCTGGAGGGCGGTTGGAAGTCTTACCAGTAGCACAGACGAGCAAGCCAAACAAAATCGCGAATGTCGCGAGCCATACCTGGCCACCAGAATCGTTGCTTGACCAAAATCTGGTTCGATTAACCCTGGATGGCAAGCCACGTTAGACAATGACCCCACTTGATGACGCAGGACCTTAACTCATCCGGCACAAACAAACGGTCGGTGGCATGCGGGCGGAGGCGTTACCCCTTCTAAGGCCGCCAGGACCTTCGATTCGATCTCCCACGTAAGAGTGGAGACCACTAATGTCGGGAAGAATACACTCGGGAGTAGACGGGCGTTCGGAGGGATCAAAAATGCGAGAAAGAGAATCGGGCTTGATGTTCTTGGAGCCCGGGCGGTACGATAGAGTAAATCAAAACGACCGAAAAAAAGTGCCCACCGAGCCTGCCTGGAATGAGTCTTTTAGCCGATCGTATATACTCTAAATTCTTATGATCAGTCCAAACGATAAAGGGTACCCAGAACCTCTAACCAGTGACGCCACTCTTCCAACGCTAATTTGACTGCCAACAAACTCTCTGTTACCAATATCATAATTGCGTTCAGCGGGAGACAAACGATGAGAATAATACGCGCAAGGGTGCATCTTGTTATCTGAGGGAGAACGCTGGGAGAGAACTGCACCTACCCCCACCTCTGACGCGTCGACCTCCACCACGAACTGACGCGAAGGATCAGGGGCTATCAGAATGGGGGCCGAAACGAAGCGGCCCTTCAGTTTGGCAAATGCAGCCTCGGCTGCATCTGACCACCTGAAGGTCATTCTGGAGGAGGTCAAAGCGGTCAGAGGTGCGGCTAGTTGGCTGAAATTGCGAATAAAACGCCGGTAAAAATTGGCGAACCCCAGAAACCGCTGTAGGGCCTTACGGGATCTGGACTTGGCCAATCCACCACAGCCTTAACCTTGTCAGGATCCATGCGAATTCCCTCAGACGAGACGATGTACCCTAGGAAAGAAACAGATTGTGCATGAAATTCGCATTTCTCCGCCTTGACAAAAAGCCCATTCTCTAGTAGCCGCTGAAGCACTCGTCTGACGTGTTGAACATGCTCCTGGAGAGACGATGAAAAAATCAATATGTCGTCCAGGTAGACATATATGAACTGGTCAACCATGTCTCTCAACACGTCATTGACGAGTGCCTGGAAGACCGCGGGCGAGTTGGACAGCCCGAAGGGCATGACCAAGTATTCAAAGTGCCCTCTAGGGGTGTTAAAAGCGGTCTTCCACTCATCCCCCTCCCTGATGCGGACCAAATGATATGCGTTTCTTAAGTCCAATTTAGTGAAAATGGACGCTCCTTGCAACCTCTCGAAGGCTGAAGACATCAACGGCAAAGGATAAGTATTCTTTACCGTGATGTTGTTCAGCTCCCGGTAATCAATACAAGGTCGCAAAGACCCGTCCTTCTTCCCCACAAAAAAGAACCCCGCCCCCGCTGGAGATGAGGAAGGGCGGATGAGCTTGGCTGCCAGAGAATCAGAAATATATTTCTCCATGGCCTCCCTCTCGGGAACAGATAGAGAGTACAACTTGCCTTTAGGCGGAGACTTACCTGGAACTAAGTCTATTGCACAATCGTAGGGACGATGCGGAGGGAGAGAAGCAGCTCGGGACTTACTGAACACCCTCAGGTCAAGGTACTCTTGGGCACGTTAGACAGATCCACCGCTCATCTGCAAAACAGAAACAGACACCGTGGGACAAGCAGACAGTAGACAAGACTTGTGACACTGGGTGCTCCATTCAGTGATAGTTCCGAGTTGCCAGTCGATGCGAGGGTTGTGTTTGGTGAACCAGGGGTGTCCAAGAACGACAGGTGCGTGAGGGGTGTCCATGAGGAGGAACTGTGCTTCTTCTGAATGGTTACCAGAAGTGACGAGGGTGATGTAATCCGTAGTGTGGGAGAGACTGGAAAGAGACTGTCCATTGAGTGCGTTGACTGAAATGGGGTGCTCAAGGGATGATGTAGGAATTCCATGTTGTCGTGCAAACGTGATGTCCATGAAACTGCCCTCCGCCCCAGAATCCAAAAGTGCGCTGCAGGTGATGTCGTGTGTAGCCCATCAGTCTAACCGGGAGGAGGGCGGATGGCGAGACTTCCGGCGGAGATCCCGCGATAGGTAGCCTCGAGTTTACTATCGGGCTTGGTCTTTTACCGGGCAGTTTCTGATGATGTGTCCCGATGTCCCGCAGTATAAGCAAAGACCAAGGGACCTCCGCCGCTCCCGCTCCTCCCGAGAAAGCCGAGCTCTCCCTACCTGCATGGGCTCAGGATCGGGTGTGGGCTAACCGCATCCACCGGGCTGGCAGGAAGACCGCTGTGCCTCTCTCCGGATTCCACTAGTGACTCCACTCGTCGGAGGCGAGAATCAATACGAAGCGCCAGCTCAACAAGCCCGTTGAATGTCTCTGGAAGGTCCAACGTGTATATCTCCCGGTGGATACGATCAGCCAGCCATGCAGGAACACGTCCACTGCGCCTCCTCGTTCCACCGACACTCTGCCGCGAGGGTGCGGAACTCGATGGCATAGTCAGCGACCGTGCGGTTGCCCTGCTTGAGAGCGGTGAGTTTGCGGGCGGCCTCCTTTCCCGCAACCGCACGGTCGAACACCCTCTCATCTCGCGCGGCGAGTGTGAACGAGGAGCAGCACGGGTCTTGGTTTTCCAAAAACCGCCGTTCCCCATAGCGCCGCCTTCCCGGTGAGCAGGGTCAGTACAAACGCCACCTTGGACTCCTCCCTCTCAAAGGTGCGTGGCTGCAGGGTGAAATGAAGAGAACATTTATTCAAAAACGCTCGACAAAAATCTGGCTCACCGGCATAATTCTGAGGAACGGGAAGGCGGGGCTACCGACAGGTCTTTGTGCGGGTGATGGTGGGGGAACGGACGGTGGGGCTGGCGCAGTGGGAGAGCGAAGTTGTGTAGCTGCTGGGAGAGCTCGGACACCTGTGTTACCAGCGCTTGGACGGCGCGTCCGGTGGATGAAAGACTCTCCTGCTGCTGGTCATACGATTAACAGCATGACTGATGAACTCCGTGAAAGCTGCTGAACTCGCTGCATCCATGGTAGATGGTCAGATCGTTCGTCACGTGAAAAGAAGAAGGATGCAATAGCAAGTTAATCACTTTAATAGTGCTTCACGCCAGGTAGTCAGAATATAAACCACAGTACAGTCACAACACAGACAGCAGGAGAGTGGTAACACAGGGACTGGAGGGCGCTGTGTCCGTGGTGAGTGGTGCTCCGTGGTGAGAATCCGTGAGAAGAGATGAGCAAGGTAAATCCAGAACGAGTATCCAGGGGAACAGACAGGAAACAGCAACGAGAACTCCAACTCCAGGAAACAAGAAACACGGTAACACAAGACAACACCAGGACTCCAAAACAACGATCTGACAAACATGAGACGAAAGACAAGGCGTTAAATAGGCAAGATCTAATGACCGCAGATGCGCTGATCCGTAATCAGCGGGCGACGCCACACAGAACAATCAGGTGACACCCCACAACCCACACACAGACAACAGAATGACACAGTGGATCTGCGAACCGTGACAATTACAGCAAATGGAAAAAAGAAAATAAACCTGAGGAAAAGAGAATACGAATCTGACGTCACGCCGCATTGTGTTCTGGGCAACTTCTTTGTTTATCCGCCATATTGGCAGGATCGCGCAGCCTTTCTGTTTTTGAGTTTAGTGCAGTAATTTGTTTTCTGTCATGATTATGAAAATGTCACCATGTATGTCATTAACTCTGCATCGATAATGGTGATAGTAACTCTGATAATCGTTCTGAGAGAAAACGGGACAATGAAAAACGTTTTTTCGCCCTTTTCTACGTGTAAAAACAAAATTAATAATGGCACTGATTAAACCCATGCTTATCACTCAATAATCACTCTTCTTTTAAGAAATTTCCAAATAGCAAACCATGGATTACAAAATCACTCAAGACTCTTCTGTCAAAAAGAAATAAGGCCTTTAACACTCTGAGGTCTGAGGGTATCGCCGGCGATACCACCGCGTTTTTTTCTTACCAGTGTGAAAGAGACTCAAAATACTTCGTCAATGTGCACATACAATTAAGAGTTAGACACCATTTTAATCTGTTGAATCTTCTCTTGCATTTGTGTACACTCAGAGTAACAACAAAATGTTGTGCTTTTTGTAAAATAAAGAAAACTAACATGATGCGTGATCTTTTGTCTCCCTCTGAATGAAGTCCAATCTGATAGTTCTCAGAAAATGAACTGTAACTTAGTGAATACTAATGACAAAAAAAATTACACTTATGTCTAAAGAAACATTGAAATGTCAGGTTTAAATCGGTAAGTCAAATCGAAAAACAAAATTTTGTGTTTATGTAAATCTGTATGAAAAGAGAGCCATGTCAGAAATCCGTGATTCAGCTCATTATCCGCTAATGCGGCACGCCCACGGAGCCAGCGCTATTCAGACGCAAATTCAGAAGCAATACATGCATTCATCGTCTCAATCGTGTATTTATTGTCTTGAAAAGTGTTTATCTGGATGTTAAAGCGTTGTTGTAAAGCATGTTTAGCGAACTCTAGAAGACATGCAGTTAGTTCTGGTTCTTCTTCTTTTTATATGGATTTGTGGCCTAAAGTGTCAGAGGCCCTCCGGCTGCAGTAGAATTGTATCCAGCACTCATAGTGATGATATAGAATAAATATAGAAAAATATTACTCCTCTGTATAGAAATTTGACATAAACATATAAGAATCATCAATATTTCTCCAAATGTGCATGCTTTAAGCTAAAAGCCTATATGAAATGCCATAGAGGTAACATAATTGTTCAGACACTTTGCATCACAGAAATACATTATATTTTAAAGAATATAATAGAATACCATTATTTAAATTGAGCTGAGACATGATTACAGAGGGTTTTTTCACACCCTACCTGACTGAAAGGCCTCATTAATATGCAAGTCATTTCAGGTCATTATTATGTTTCTTTTGTCTCCTCAGGTGAGAATGGCCCATTATTCATGATCATTCACGCCTCCAGCATACTGTGTTTCTTGAAAAAAAAGTGACTTACAAAACTAAATCAATATATTGTTTTTATATGAAGGAGTAGGCAGCATAATTTTTACATAATTCTGAAGCAAAAACTCTAGTCTACAACCTCCAATACCCAGAAGTCTTGTGAACACAGATTTAATATACTTTTTTTGGCCTTATTTCAGTGACTTAAGTTTTTGTTTTTTCAATAACCACGCATAAACGTTATTCCTTCAAAAATACAAACATGTACATACATGTTTCTCACATATTATGGTAGCCTAGTTTGTGCTGAATACAGTGTAATGACACTTGTGTCATTAATGTGTTTATGAACAAATGAAAAAAGCACAAATGTCAGGGCATGTCAAAACTACTCCAGGCCCCAAATCAGCCTCAGACTCCAGAGGGTTAAAGAGGGAGACACAGTTGAGTATTTTAGGATAAAAAGATAAATTAAGTATGAGATTAAGAGGGCTAAATCAGTTTACAAGGAGGATCTTGAGGTAAAATTGAGAATGGGAAATTTAGGTTCTGCTTGGGAGGGGATGTATTTGATAACAGGTCAGGAGGGTAGGAAAAGTAGTAAAAATAGTATTATTTTAAATGGATTCAGTTCAGATGAAGATTTGTCTTTTTTTAATGAGAGTGATGTGATCAAAATTTTTAAACAGTGCAAAGTCAGGAAGGCACCTGGGCCTGACAATATAGGGGGTAGGTTATTGCAGGAATGTGCCGAGCAGTTAGGTCCAATATTTTATGAAATTTTTGCTCTGTCTCTTCAACAACAAAAAGTGCCTGCACTGTGGAAGCAGTCTACAGTGATTCCAGTACCAAGCGAAATATAAAGGTATTGGATGATTTTAGACCTGTGGCGCTTACTTCCCTAGTTATGAAATGTTTTGAAGGTTTAGTTAAGAAAGTAATTATGGAAAGGACACAGAGTTCTTTAGACTCCCTACAATTTGCTTATAGGTCTAAACGAGGGGTAGAGGATGCAGTTGCGACTCTCCTACACTTAGTACTTCAGCATTTGGATAAGCCGAAAACATTTGCTAAATTGCTTTTTATTGATTTTCATCCGCCTTTAATTCCATTCAGCCACACATTTTAGTTGAGAAGCTCATAAATGAGTTTGGGTTGGATCTTAGTCTTGTAGGATGGATTTTAGATTTTCTTGTGCAAAGAACTCAGAGAGTTAAAGTAAATAATTGTTTCTCAAATTGGCTGGTGTCATCCACTGGGTCACTTCAAGGATGCGTCCTTTCTCCTTTATTATTTATCCTGTACACGAATGACTGTAAAAGCAGTTATAAAACAGACACATCATAAAATTTGCTGATGATTACGTAATTGTTAGCTTAATGAGTGAGGAGAACCTATGCATGGTCCTGTGGTTGATGATTTTATCATGTGGTGTCAAAATACTTTCTTAAAACTAAATGTTTCTAAAACTAAGGAGATGACTATTGATTTTAACTCTAGGAGGACATTTTTTCATGATAAGCAATTAAGCATAAATGGAGTAGGCATCGAGAGTGTTGAACAACACAAGTATTTGGGGACTGTTTTTGGATAATAAATTGTCCTTTTCTCCCAACACTGAGGTTATGTGTAAGAGGGGGCAGCAAAGATTGTATTGTTTGCGGAAATGAAGGTCATTTCATGTAGACAAAAAACTGATGTGCATGTTTTATAGATCTTATATTGAGTCATTTTTATCCTTTTCAATGCTGTGCTGGTTTAATTCTCTAAATGTGAAAAACAAGAACTGTCTTGAGAGGATTGTAAATCAGGGAAGTAAAATAACGGGGAGTAAGTCTATGGCCCAGTTATATCATAGACAGGTTCTGAGTAAAGCCCAGGGGTCTCATTTATAAAGCGTGCGTACGCACAAAACGGGGCTGGAAACGTGCGTACGCCAGTTACCACGCAAAGGTTGTGATCTATAAAAACAAACTTGACGGGAGAATGTGCGCACCTTTAAGCAAACTTTGAGCCGTGCGTACGCACATTCTGGAGACAAAAGTGATATGAATTGAGATAGTAGATGTGCTACTTTCGATCACTTTTCCAGTGATACGCTGTTTTAATGACAGCGAGGAGCGCTGGGAGCACAATAATTCCTCTTTAAACTAAACTGCAGATGTTATGACAAAATATTTTTTTCAGAATAACGATCAGTGATGCACAGTTAACTTGGATATTATGGAAGACACTGCTGGATCCGTTGTCCAGTTTGAATAGGTCCAATAATATCTTACTGTACAACCACAGCTGCAGGAGGTGTTGATGTCGTGTGAAGGATCTTCAAACAATTACTATTTGAAGGATATCATTTGAGGAAAACGGTAAGATTTGCACGTTTTCTTTTTTAAAATACTTTGTCAGTGACGCGCCGAGTCAGACGATTGTAGCCTATTTACACTGCAATAAATAAGTAGGGGAGCGCGGGGCACAAAGTAACGCGGGGTAAAAAGTAACACAGACATTTTAGATAGTTGCAAAGGGTTAACTATGACGTACTTCCGGGCTTTTCACCACACTGTCGGCAGACGTCTTCCCGCCATCTTTCGAGAAAGTTCGTCACATATTGGATGAGAACGGAGGAGAAACTCTTTCGTCAGCATGTAAGTATTGTTTTTTATAATAGTTGTTTTTTCGATTTTTAAAGAATGTATGAATGTAGGTTAGTCCAACCTTATATTGTTGTGATTACCGTCTTCTTGGCTAAAAGATGTTACCATTTTGAAAGATGTGAAAAACGCATAGTGACTGCTAGCCAGTCCTGAGGTAAACACTACACAGCGGGGTTAGTTGTAACACGGTGTTACAACTAAGCCGCACATAATAATCGGCAATGTCGGATTCTATCAACTACATTTTGCGAATATATATTATATTATATATATATATATATATATATATATATAATATAGCTTATAAATATAAATTATATGTTTGTGTACACACTCAAACACATATATCATTTATATTTATAAGCTATATATACATACATATGCATATTATACATATGTATGTATATATAGCTTATAAATATAAATGCTGTGTGTGTGTGTACACAGACACACACATGTAGCCTATATAATTTTTATTTAAATAAATTGGATACATTCCCATTGTATTACAGTAAGTACAGTTTGCACAAACTTGTTGCATTTATTTTATTCACAGGGTTAGAAATAGTAGAAAGTCAACAACTAGGGGACAGACTACTAGGGAAGTTTTTAGTTTGGCAGCCGGAGAGGTGGAGAGAGGCAGGTCCTTGCGGAGCGTGGCAGGTAGCTATGGCATCTGCCATGTTACTCTACACCGATTCATAACACGTAAACACAAACTGCAGGAGCAGGGAGTAAGATCACCACTACCTCCAGTGGGCTACTCTTCACACAAAAAGGTGTTTACTTCAGAGCAGGAGGAGCAGCTTGTTGCATATTTGACTCGTGCGGCAGCAATGTGTTATGGGCTGAGCCCCAAGGAGGTAGGCTGGTTGAACTAGGATAAGCTAGGAATTATTGCTCTGTTTTGTTGAATTCTGTTCACATTCAAGTGCCTGTTTCTGTTATAAATGGTAGGTTCGTTTGTTTGAATGCTTAGAATAAATTATTTAATACATAGGCCTACACACACACTCTCTCTCTCTCTCTCTCTCTCTCTCTCTCACACACACACACACACACATAAATACATACATAGGCTACACACATGCATACAAGTATGCATATATACTTACACGAATAAGCAATTTTAGGATGCCTTGTGTGATGTATGTAAAAGCAATTCATGTAGTTGACTATTTTATTTTTTACCCCTTTTTTATTTTTGTGTTTTTTAGGTTCGAAAACTTGCATTCGAATGCGGAGTCAAGTTCCACTGCAAATTCCCAGAATCCTGGTCAAAAACCCAAATGGCAGGCAAAGACTGGTTTACATCCTTCCTCAAAAGGAACAGGTCTCTTTCATTAAGAAAACCACAAGCCACCAGTATGGCGAGAGCAACTAGTTTCAATTCTCACAATGTAGGAATTTTTTTTAACAATTTAGACACTGTATACAATACTCACCATTTTAGGCCAAATGACATATGGAATATGGATGAGACTGGTGTGACCACAGTACACACCCCAGAAAAAATAATTGCGACAAAAGGAGTGCGCCAGATCGGAGCAATGACATCTGGAGAAAGGGGTACGCTTGTGACTGTGGCAGTGGCCATTAATGCCCTGGGGAATTCGGTGCCTCCGTTTTTTGTTTTTCCCCGTAAGCGATTTCACTCTCACTTCATCCATGAAGGGCCGCCTGCATCAGCCGGAGCAGCAAATGGGTCTGGTTGGATGCAAGCAGAGGAATTTTTGCAGTTCCTTCACCACTTTGCCAACCATACAAAACCCTCGCTAGAAATGAAGGTACTTCTCTTGCTGGACAATCACGTGTCCCACCTGTCTGTGCCAGCCATGGATTTCTGTAGAGAAAGAGGCATCGTTTTACTTACTTTCCCGCCACATTGCACTCATAAGCTCTGTCCCCTGGACAGAACAGTTTTTCGATCTTTCAAAGGGAGGGTCAACACGCACCTGGACGCCTGGATGAAAGCTCACCCTGGCAAGAACGCCACAATATACGACCTCCCTGGGATTGTTGCAAAAGCGTTGCCACAGGCAACAACACCTGAGAACATCGTGTCTGGTTTCAGGTATCTATCTATTAAATAAAAAATAATAAAATTCTTAATCTCCTTTGGGATGAATAAATTATCTGTCTATCTATCTAGGTGCACTGGTATCTGGCCCTACAGCCCTGATGTGTTTGGAGAAAATGACTTCGCTCCTGCATATGCAACCGACCGACCAGAGCCAACTACCTTGACATCCTGCAGATTCTGGGCTCCGGGCTGGGCTCCACCACACTCCACCAGGGCTCCTCCTCTCTTCACCAGGGCTCCACCACACTCCACCAGGGCTCCTCCTCTCTTCACCAGGGCTCCCCAGGGCTCCAACCAGGGCTCCTCCTCAGGGCTCCACACACTCCACCAGGGCTCCGGGCTCCACCGGGCTCAGGGCTCCACCAGGGGCTCCACCAGGGCTCCACCACACTCCACCAGGGCTCCACCACACTCCACCAGGGCTCCTCCTCTCTTCACCAGGGCTCCACCACACTCACCCTCCTCTCCACCAGGGCTCCTCCTCTCTTCACCAGGGCTCCTCCTCTCTTCACCAGTGCTCCTCTGTGCCTGAATTCATTCCTGCTTTAGTCAGGCCCTTTCCCAAGGCACCTCCAAGAAAAGAAGTTGCCAAGCCCAGAAAGAAGATAATAAGTGCCATCCTCACAGACACTCCAGCCGTTGCAGAGGAAGAGGTTCGAAAGAGTAAAAAGACAGCCCCCAAGAACAGAAGCCTTGGTGTGAAAAAGCGAAGTAAATCAAGTAATTCAGTCGACTGCCTTGTGTGCGGGGAGGAATTTACATCCTCTGCACCTGGAGAGAAATGGGTTAAATGTGTCTTTTGTGATGGGTGGTCACATGAGTTATGCACAGAGGGAAATGAACATTATGTTTGTCACGTCTGTGATGAAGAGTAAGTTGTATTAAAGGGATAGTTCACTCAAAAATGAAAAGGAGCCAATGATTTACTCACCCTGAAGCCATCCTAGGTGTATGACATTCTTCTTTCAGACTAATACAATTCGAGTTGTATTTAAAAAATGTCCTGGCTCTTTCAAGCTTTATAATGAGAGTTAATGAGTATATTTTTTTGGAAGTCCATCAGAGCACATTCATCTGTGATGGAAAATATACCCATTCACTCCCATTATAAAGCTTGGAAGAGCCAGGACATTTTTTAATATAACTCAGATTATATTCGTCTGAAAGAAGAATGTCATATACACCTAGGATGACTAAAGGGTGAGTTAATCATGGGGAAATTTTCATTTTTGGGTGAACCATCCCTTTAATGAGTAAAGTTTCTAGGCTACACGTCGTACAGTGGTATGTTGAAAATGTTTCCACTTACTATGTCATGAATATTTGTTAGATTTATCATTTATTAGTACTGATACAAAATAATCAGTTATTCAATTCATTCAAAATATCAGTTATACAGAAACGGTGTGAAAAGATGATTTTTTTTTTATCTTTACCTTGAAAAAGCTTATGCAAATGTTTAAATGTCTTGTGAAATTAAATGGTTTATGCACATTTTAAAATGTCTTAAGATAAAAAAAGAAAGTTACATGATTTTTAAAATGTTAGCCTATCGGTTCATGAAACTGAGGCCTATATACAGGTCTGTTTTAAAAGTAAAATAAAAAGAAATTGACATGATTTGTTGTCTAATCTCCCTTAAATCACACAGTTGAAGAGGTTGAAATGTCTTCATAAATGTTAAGAGTGACATGTTTTTAATTTTTATTTATTTTTTAATGTATTATTTATTAATTAATGTATTTATCTACTATGCCTACTGTAATAAGAAAAATAAATTATAATTATTGAACCAGTTTATTGTTGAAAATAAATCTTTGTCTACACTCAAGAATATTGTTTTAATAGATCAAAAAATGTACATACTGTGCTATGTGGAATACAACATTTAGTTGAGTATACTATAAGGAAATGGTACTACGATCTAAACTAAACTGATTTTGAATTTATTGTGTGAAATCTGACTCTTCCAGCAACTGTTACAAAACCCTCTGTTTACAACTAACCCCGCCCACGGGGTAAATTGTAACATTTGACTCTCGGCGCTTTGGGCGATACAGCACAGGAATGGTAGGTCCGACGAACATACAAACAGTGCTCATTTGTAAGAGAGGCTTGCATGTTGTTGGTTTAAAAATATGGTTTGTCTAACCCCATTACTTTGTTAATTATTTGGCCAAATCCAAAAAGTGTTACGTTGTGCCCCGCGCTCCCTAGGCAGATCAGTTTCCACTAAAATAGCCTATAAACTTCCTAAAAGATGTTCACCTTATCAGCAAAACTGCATAAATTTGATTTGAATTGTTTTAAAACTATTAAATACTATCTGGCCAGTTATCTGAAGTATTTTATACAATTTTGTTTTTATGGATATTTGATATATTTATTCTAAAACAAAAGAGGATATTGGATTATCTTTATCAATATAATGTGTGGCACAAATTGCATTATAGTCTATCTATATTTCCAATGTCTTGTACCTTTGACGGTGTTAACCGTGGTGTCACGTGGATGGGAATATGTATGGAAATGATATGCAGATGAGGTTATGCATAGTAAAACTAGGCGTCGTAATCTCCATATGGTGATTTTGGGGGGGAGACAGGGGGAGATGCACGTACGCACAATCTTCCACTGACTGGGATTGTAAAGGGATTTGCGCGTAGGTTCTGGCGTACGCATGGTTTTATAAATCTGATTTTTTTTGTGCGTACGAATCTAGCTTTTGCGCGTACGTACACTTTTAGTAGGGATCCTACGCACAGTTTTATAAATGAGACCCCTGAGCATTTTACTAGATGATTCACACCCAATGTACTATGAGTTTAACCTTCTCCCTTCTGGCACTCGTTATAGAACTCTGATTAGTAGAAACAAATCGTTTTAGACATTCATTCATCCCCTCAGCGGTAAAGGTTTTAAATTTGAGGTAAGGAAGGAATTTTTAGGAAGGAAATGAACATAAAATGTTTTATGTTTTATATTGTATTTGTGTTTTCGTTGTTTATGTGAAATGCTTGTGTGCTGCAATCAAATTGCCTTCGGGAAATTAAATAAAGATGAACTAACTAACTAAAAGAATCACATTGCTAAGTGTTTTTTTAAAGTTTTTATGTGGATTACACACGGACCAGATGCGGGCCGGATCTGGGCGACACTATGTTGCTGTCTGGGTTACAGTACAGTTGTTGTGAAACCTAGCATACTGGGTTAATCACTGCAACCCAAACATTAACCCATTTATTTGAGACTTTACTTTTCGCGGTTTTCAAGCATTTCACAACCCACACAAAACAACTACAATGATTAAGCCTGGAGCTAATTATTAATGTGTGCACAACAACCCAATTTATTTGACAAATTCACAAATGTGCGTTACTACATTTAAACTACAACTTGTGTGTGCAAAATCAGAACTACATGAATGTGCAGCATTTTGTACAAATAGAGACATAGTTGTAAATACAAAAAATCGATAAATATTAATGTAGTCAGAATTTGTGCGTGCAACAAGTAAGATGCATTTTAATGTCACCTTTTAACCTTTCCTGTGTAATAAATTAAATCAATAAATTTGTGGATCCAGTAACACGCGTGCATTCATTTACTCGTTTATGAGTCAATCCGGTTTGATTCATTTGTATTTGAGACTTTAATTTTGCCGGTTTTGCCTTGCACGTACTACTACGGAGCCCGGCACGTCACCTATAGAAGAAAAAAAAACAATCCGTTCCGACGGTTTTGCAATCCGTTTCCTCAGTTTATAAACCGTGCTCACAAATTCTTGAAATGTTCCCTCGGTTTAACAAATCGTGCCCACGGATTTATAAATCATACCCACGAATTTCCAATCCGTGCGCTCAGATTTTGCAAACCGTACCCTCGGTTTTTAAATCCGTTCCCACAAATTCATAATCCGTGTGCATGCTTTTTACAATCCGTTCCCATGGGTTTGTAAAAACTGTACTCACGGATTTGTGGCCCCGGCGTTATGAAATATTCGGTGTCTGAGATTTTCGGTGACACTGGGCGGAGCTTATATGAATATTCAAGAGTTTCCTGTTTTGAGTTAAAGCGCCACTGAAAATGTTACTGCACGCTCTTCGGCTTACATTAAAGGTAATTAGCATATGTTTCAGCGTTAAACTAAGTCAAGCTTATATTCTAACTGTTATTGATGCACAATATTTTTTATATAAGCTATATTGTGTTATGTCGTGTCATGTGTTAGCTATGTTTGATATGAACACAGCCAATGATTCACCAGAGGTGTCGTTAGGATTCGCTAAACGAGCCAATAGCGTTTTAAGTAGCCTATTTTTGTTGTTTCTGTATTACCTTGAGTTTTTTAAGCATATAGTTTTAAAAGTTTGCCGAAATGTATGGTAGCATAATAATATTAATTGTAAACTCCTGTGGTGAAGGCAGCAGTGAACTTTCCTAGTTTGCAGAAGCACTAATCTGGGTAGACTTGAATTTCTATATGTAATATGTTTCAAAAATTGCACACATGCAAGAAAACATGTTAATGTACTTTAAATATAGTTTATTTATTATCCAAATAGGTCATGGTGAATTACGCATGTGATAACTAATATAATATATAGCCAATATTCTTTCATTCCCAAATATGACTTTTGCCAATAAATATCCCTGTACACCAGACAAAGCAGACACTTTTATTTTTCACTTTGTGTTGAACATGACAGTGTATTAAAAATTTTAATAATACATGTTTGTTGTAATGTCATTTTATTATATATTTCAGATTGAATGTGTCAGTAGCAAAGGCTGGTATCACTGGGATCACAAGAGCAGACCAAACCAAAGACCCTGTGTGAAGTGTGTTTAAATACAAGTGTTTTTCCTAATTAAATATGTCATATGTCGTGACTTCTTCTCATTTGTGAATAATATTCCAACACAGAACCAGTTGCTCTTTTTTTATTCAAAATGAAACTACTCTCATTATTTACCTTCAGATATGCAAATTACTACATGGTCTATTATTTTAGCAGCTAATTTCACATAAATAAAATTTTAATTGTCATGGAAAGCTTGTAGAATATAACTAATACATTTCATTGTGAATATACTGCAGGTTTGATAATTAGTTCCATATAGTTTCATATCAACACTGTTAAACTGAATCCTGATTCACAGTGCTTCATGTTTTTCCACATTAAAATTTTTTTTGTCAATGAAATGCATCATTTTGTGGGAAAAAAGATTGAGAATGTTTCCTAATAATATGAAAAAATAACACTTAACTTTAGGATTTAATAAAGTCTCTTTAAAAATATTTACCAACTGAACAAGCAATTAAGAAATGACAGAACAATCATAGTAGTATGTATATATGTCTGATTATCCACATAACAATAATATTCCTCACACTTTGCCAATTGTCTTCTCCATATAGCCTAAATATTTTTAAAAAAACCTGCATTAGTAACTTTTAGTTTTGTAGCTGATCAATTTAACCACTTGTAATTCAATTTTAACGTTTTAATTGTTGTGGGAAGCGCATTAAAATAAAACCTTGTGAAAGTGCTGCAGGGAAGCTAATATCACTGCCTCATGTTTCTATTCATAGAGAGCATTGTGTGTTTTTTGCAGAAAGGATAAGAAGGTTTACATTAATTAATGCATGTCAAAAACATAAACGGAACATAAATCTAACTCTCAGTGTGTTTTAAAAATAATAATGTCTGGTTAAAGTTATGCAGGCTATCTGAGAAAGCAATAGGGAATGACACAATCACAACTGAAACTTTTATTATGCAACCACAGATACATTTATACAAGTTATCTTCTCAAACGAACTAAAATAAAATAAAAACAGTTGTATCCTACTAAAACAAACAAACTCGATGTTGGCTCATTCCCTAACGATAGACCACCAGTGGCCGTAATCACTACTAAAGTATATCTCACGACACAATGTAACCTACAAACTATTGAGCATACATAAACAGTTATTAATAAAAAGAATCATAAATTCATTTGACGTGGAAACACAATCACGTTACAGAAAACAGTTCTGTGATCCAAGGACAGTCCACTAACATTTTCAGAGGCGCTTTAACCAGGGGCGGCGCCAGCCGATTTTGCCGGGGCTTCAGCCCCGAATGTTTTGAGTCAAGCCCCGAATGTAATGACTGTCACTGAGCAAATATGAAACTGGACAATAGCCTATGTAAACCCACGAAATCGTAAGTTGCTTTATTTCATTGCGCTTTGGCTTTGCATATACTGCATACAGCCTGTAAAAATAGACCTTAAAAATAATCTAGCCTATATAGAATACATTTCTTTGCTGTCAGACTCGGTAGCCTATGGGCTACCCCGTTTCTTCCTCTCTGTTGAATATGCAGCAGGTAGGGGAGGAGCTAGCACAGTCAACCGCAAGAGTGCGAGACAGTCAGCGAGCAGGAAAGATTAAAAATGAAGCAAACGAGACTTTGGGGAATTTTCGGAAAGAAGTCAGTGGGTAGGAATCAGTTTTTTTATCCTTAAAGTCTGAAGATCATCATCTGGCTGGCTTTCACTGTAGGTCTATTTGTTTAACTAGCTAGTTATTATTACTACCATAGGCTAACGTTATAAGTTAGCACTTGTACTGGCATCTTCTAGTACCGAATTTCCTCCGGATAAAAACACAGGAGAAGAAGCTGAAACAAGTGATAGATGATTGCTCACTCAAATATAAAATAACGTGATCATCATCAAACATTCAACAGTGTGTAATTCAAAAACCCGCTTAATATTACCAAAGGGGGACCACCTGTGACCTGTCCCGGATTTTGCGGGAAGCTTAGAAATTTGAAGCTTTTGATTTGAAATGTGAAGCTTTGTTGTCCCGCGTCACGCAATTCATAAGCAGTGTGCCGCATTTTAATTTTGTCTGCATCATTTTATTTAATCGTCCTTTAAATTACAATTCTAAAATTTTTTTATAAGAAAACACTGAAAATGCGCAGCGCAGCCGTTATAATTGGTTCTAGGCTAGCTAGAGCGGGAAAACAAACAAAAAAACTCCTCTTCGTGGAGAGGGTGTTTTCTCTGATGATGACTGCTGCATGACCATAGACTGTAAAAAAATAGTGCATGACAGAGACAAGGAACCGCGCAACTGTGGACCTCATAAAAAGTGAACTCCTGGTGAAAGTGAACTACTACAGCTATAGAGATTGCTAAGACATGTGACCAACTGGGCGGCAACGTCATCAGAACGCAAAGAATTATGGGTATGTTTGGCCAGTTTACATTGGCTGGCATAGCAGGCTAGTGTTCTGGCATGAAAATAATTAAAAATTAGTGAAACAGAATATAATCCTACAAAATGCAGCGGCTAAAGAAAACATTGTCGGACCATACTGCCTTAAACGAAATCCCAATGCAAAGACGAGATATGACGAGAAAATAAAGGGAATCAAAGGACTGGATCCTTAAGAGCAGAGCGACGTCAAACTGTTGCCCAACTTACAGCACCCATATATATATATATATATATATAATATATATATATATATAATATATTATATATATATAGTTTATTACACATACACAACTACATGATATTAAGTGTTAGTGCATACACACACGAAGTTGCAGCAGGCCCAGGTTTTTTT
This sequence comes from Culter alburnus, assembly GCA_028476615.1. NCBI lineage: Eukaryota > Metazoa > Chordata > Actinopteri > Cypriniformes > Xenocyprididae > Culter > Culter alburnus. The sequence goes on from JAOTNS010000627.1 coordinate 21,046, forward strand.
TTTACAGATGGATGGGTCCAGGACCTGGAGATTGTTGAAGTGGGTCGTCCGTTCAAAGGTATGCTAATGTGTTAAGCACCACGCTCTCTCTCATCTATCTGCGTGCAGTCAGCGTGTGTGTGAGGGGCGCGGGCGCAATCGAACAGTGGAAACATAAAAACATACTCCGTCATTTTGTTCATACAGGACATCGTTCATACAGGACATCTTTCAAACTGCAAAGTGTTTACTTATATTGTGTGTACACTCACAATGAAACACAACATTGTGCTTTTGTCAAACTGTAAACTTGTCAAACTGTAACCTACTGTCACCCAAACAAAATCTCACACACACACTGGTTTGTTGAATTCTGACTGCACGCAGATAGATGAGAGAAAGCGAGGAGTGTGGTGCTTAAAACATTAGCATACCTTTGAACGGACGACAGTTTTCTGCCCCACTTTTACAATCTCCAGGTCCTGGACCCATCCATCTGTAAAAAAAGACCTGGGCCTGCAGCAGCGACTTGAAGTTACTGTATAACACAGCAGGTAGACGGCATCTTGAACACTGCGTTCTTCCCTCCATGCAAAGAAGTCTGGCGCCTTATGTTTGTTTGTGCCGCGGATTCCCAAAATGCTTTGCGTTCACCACTGGGAATACGTCATGATGACGACACATTAGCAATCCTTATACCTGCCAGGAGTTCTACTGACCTAATAATGTAATGTCTCATGATTAATGAGAAGGCCCTACTCGAAGCTGCCAGATCAGACCAAAAATATAAATTCAAGATGCACTGAATCCGGTAAGAATGCATTTAATCGTTCTAGTCTTCCCTTACAAAAAAGAAGTATACTTCAAGTTCATTTTATGAAGTAGGCCTATACTTAAGTAATGTTCAAGTATATTTTTAAGTATACTTTATGTAGTAAGTATACTAATATCAATGGGTATTTGTAGTAAACTTGTAAGTGTACTATTTCAATTAGTGTTGTCAAAGACAAAGTTGGTACTAACGTTTTTTAAACGTCACGGTACCAGGTTTTCTCAAACCCGGTACTTAATGCGTGTGCATGCCTGAAGTGCGTGCAGTTGCATCCTCTATGCGCTGAGACATGGCGACCGGCGGTGCTGCTGATGTGGTGGCTGTAAATCCACTTGTTGATAAGAAAGGATGAAAGAGACACATATGGAAATATTTTGGATTAGGCTAATGTCACATTGCCATAAGTGGCCGATTCGTTATTCCAAATGTTGCCTTTCTTTATGAAACTTACCAACATTCAAGTGTTGATAAAAAAAGGATGCATGATGAAGCTAATGAAATGTTTTTAAAATTAAAGTACAGTTGAAGGTATTTTTTACAGTTAACAGTTAAAGTACAGTTAAAGGTATTATACTGCAAGTGCAAAAATAATACATAAATAGTGAACTATTATTACAAGTATAAGTTTGTTCACTTAAAGAAAACTTGCAAGTATACTTGCAGTATAAACTAGTAGTTTACTGAGAGTACACTTTAGTGTGTACTTTCATAAACTAAAAAAAATACTAATTGTATTAAAATAGTAAACTACTTATATACTTATAAGTTCACTTGTAGTATAGATGCAATACAAATGAGAAACCTAGTTGTGTTCTTAAAGTTTACTACTCTTCCACTTATAATACACTTAAACGAATAATATTTCTTCATAAAATGAACTTGAAGTATACTTCTTTTTCGTAAGGGTAGCCAGGAACATTAGTTTTATCACACTGCACTGAATACTTTCCTTGTTTATCAGGTGTTGTTTTCTCCAAGGATAACCAATAAGCATTAACATAAAATGTATGTGTAACTTTTTTTGTGTTATTAGTTTGTAGTAAATATACACTTTGATTTGATTAAATGGTTTTGTAGAGGGTAGCAAAGATGAGCTGCAGACTGGGGAGGAGCCAGCAGCAGCAGCAACTGTGCCAGGATCAGACATGGAAACTGGTAACAATTAATCAGTCATTTTACTTTGGAGAAAGTTAAAAGTGAAACATTGTTTATCCCAATGCTCCTAATGAAAAGTTTTTGACAGATGTACATTGAGAATTATATACAGTTCGATGCCATGGTGTGTCAATGAAGTCATTCATGTATTGCTTTAACTTAGGATCTCATACATCATTTTGACTATTTATGTCAAAAAATAAAAATTATTTATATTAAAGGGCCCCTATTATGGCATTTAAAATGTTCCTAATATTGTTTTGGGAGTCCCCAACAACAGTTTTACATGCATGCAATGACAAAAAACACTTTTGTTGTCTTATAATATGCATTTATTTTTACCTGATTTGCTCAGCGAATCCCTTATGAATCGTTCAAAGATTAATTTTTCCAAACCCCTCCTTTGCGTGATGCTAATCTGCGGTGATTGGTCAGTTTGATTTATGTTAGACCATAGCCCAAAGTTTAGTGGTAAACACCCAATCGGTCATGGTTTGCGTTGGCCCAACGCATAAACATATTGATAAGCACTGCAGTATATTTTTTTTACCTCACTTTACTCAATATAATATGACTCTTTTGTGATAACTTTATGGTAATGTACATGAAAATTCAAGAATCATGATAGATCTGATCCCACTGATCTGTTCTTCCCAATACATTTTCTTCAATGGTATTGGTCTACAATTTTAAATATAGCACTTGATGAATTAGTTGTTTGAAGATGATTTGTAATAAGTTATATGCTGTATCTTGTCTTTTGCATCACAGATGATTCAGGGAGGAGAGAGGATGAGTTAGTCGAGGCCGATAGTACTGTAGTGGAAGATTTAGGAACTGTAGAAATAGGCCCAGCCAGAGCAAAACTCAAAGAATACCCTCTCACCACCTTTGGACTACAGAGAAGGGCCTTCCAGCCAAAATGGTTTGAGACATTTGAGTGGTTAGAGTACTCTGCTAGCCGAATGCAGCCTTCTGCTTCTCATGCAGGCTCTTTGGGAAACAAGTGTCTAGAGTAAACAAAGATATGATAACCAGCTCTGTTGGATTTTCAAACTGGAAACGAGCTTTGGACAGCTTTAGAGAGCACGATACTAGTTCAGGACACAAAGCTTCAATGCTTGCTTGGAAGAATTACAAAGCCAGTTTATCACAAGGCAGTGTTGTTGAGAAAATGCTTTTGGCCAATGTTGATCAGATAATTGAAAGAAGAGAATACCTCCGTCGTATCACTGCTGTCATTAGCTTTTTGGGAAAGCAAGGCCTCACATTCCGTGGCCATGATGAGAGAAAGAGTCCTCTGACAATCAGGGAAATTTCTTAGAGATGATGAAATTTCTGGAGGAATTCGACCCCTTTCTCCAAAGCTACACACCTCCTGCCCATTCCACATATCTCTCTTTAGGCTCTCAGAATGAAATGATACAATGTTGTGCGGAGGAAGTTACTGCATCCATTATTAAAGAGATGAAGCATTCAAAAATGTATGCAGTGATGGCTGATGAGGCTCGAGATGGTCATGTGGGAACAGCTTGCTGTGTGTGTTCGTTATGTGGGATATGAGAACACTGTCAAAGAAAGTTTTCTGGAACTTACAAGTCTGAAGTCTTTCGATGCGCGTTCCATCACAGAGGCCATTGAAGAAGTTTTAAAATCCAAAGGCCTGCAAGACCTGCGATGTGTGGCTCAGGCTTACGATGGGGCCTCCGTTTTGAGCGGCGCTGTTCGGGGTGTTCAGGCTCAATTTCGTGTAAAGCATCCAGAAGCAGTGTATGTGCACTGCTATGCACATGAACTGAATTTGGTGCTTTGTCACACTTGTAGGGCTGTGCCAGAAGCCATAGATTTCTTCGACACACTGGAGAGTGTGTACTGTTTCTTCAGTGTGTCTTTAGTAAATCATCAGTCTTTCTCTGACACGCAAAAAGCCTTGGGCTTAGAGAAGAGTGAGCTTGTTCAGCTCTCGAAGACGCGATGGGCATGCCAGCTCTTATCAGTCACTTCTGTGATCGCAAATCTGCCAGCATTGTTGAAGTGCCTCAGAGAAATGACCACTACTACCACAGCAATTGGACTGCTTTCCAAACTTTCAAGACTTTCAAATGTCTATTTGCTTGTTATGTTTAAAGCCTTGCTGTCCACTACAGAGGGACTTCACAAGTACCTTCAAAAAGAGGATGTGGACTTAGCGCAAGCTACATTGTATAAAGATGCGGTCCTTGAAACACTTAGGTCCATGCGGACAGAGGAAATGGCAGAGAAGTTTCATAATCAGGCCAAAGAAATTCTTGAGGCCAACCATCTGTCAGAGACCCCTGCTCCAGGAGGTTCTCACAAACGCAAGCAGAGGCGATTAGATGACTATGTGCTAGAATCCACCACTGGCACAAGGGCTTATGTAAGCACTGGGGATGAGATAAGAAATCACATATTTTACCCATGCCTTGACAGAATGGTGAGTGAGCTGGAGGGGAGATTTTGTGGTGTTGGTGCAGAGCTAATGAAAGGCATCAAAGCTTGCCATCCAGCAGCAAATGACTTCCTGTGTGAAGAATCTCTAGAGCTGATTGCTAAACACTATAACATGAAGGTCAGTAAAGAAGAGGTTGCAGTGGCTAGACAGTTCCTGATCAAAAGAAGAGATGAAGGTGTCATTTCAGATATGGCAAGTGTATACAAGCTCCTTGACCCTGACATGTTCCCAAGCCTGAGATCAGTCTTTCAAGCAGCACTAACGATTCCTGTCAGCAGCTGCAGTTGTGAAAGATCATTCAGTGCTCTGCGTCGCCTACACACATGGTTGAGAAGAACCATGGGTCAGCAGAGGCTCAATTACCTTGCAGTGATGTCCATTGAAAGGGGAATTGTGGGTGTCACAGACCATAACAGTGTCATGAACAGATTTGCAATGCTCAAACCAAGAAAATACCCTTTAATGATACCCAGCAAGTGATGAGAGAAGGAAAACAGCAAGTGGTGAGAAAGACAAAGCAAGTGGTGAGAAAGACAAAGCAAGTGGTGGGAAAGACAAAAGCAAGTGATGAGAAAGACAAAAGCAAGTGGTGAGAAAGACAAAGCAAGTGGTGAGAAAGCAAAAGCAAGTGATGAGAAAGACAAAGCAAGTGATGAGAAAGACAAAGCAAGTGGTGACAAAGCAAGCAAGCAGTGAGCAAGTGTGAAAAGACAAAGGTGACAAGACAAAAGCAAGTGATGAAAAGACAAAGCAAGTGGTGAGACAAGACAAAGCAAGTGGTGAGAAAGACAAAAGCAGTGATGAGAAGACAAAGCAAGTGTGAGAAAGACAAGCACAAACAAGTGATGAGAAGAAAAGACAAAGCAAGTGGTGTGAAAGACAAAAGCAAGTGATGAGAAAGACAAAGCAAGTGATGAGAAAGAAAAGCAAGTGATGAGAAACAGCACAAAGGTGAAAAGACAAAGCAAGTGGTGAGAAAGACAAAAGCAAGTGATGTGATGAGAAAGACAAAGCAGTGTGAGAAAGACAAAGCAAGTGTGAGAAATGACAAAGCAAGTGATGAGAAAGCACAAGCAACAAAGTGAGAAGACAAGCAATGATGAGAAAGACAAGCAAAAAGACAAAGCAGTGATGAGAAAGACAAGCATGGTGAGACAAGCAGTGGTGAGAAAGAAAAAGCAAGTGAGAGAAGCAAAGACAAAGCAAGTGATGAGAAAGACAAAGCAAGTGGTGAGAAAGACAAGCAAGTGGTGAGAAAAGCAAGTGATGAAAAGACAAAGCAGTGATGAAAACAAAGCAGTGATGAGAAAGACACAAGCAAGTGGTGAGAAAGACAAAGCAAGTGATGAAAGACAAAGCAAGTGTGAGAAGACAAAGCAAGTGGTGAGAAAGACCAAAGCAAGTGAGAAAGCAAAGCAAGTGATGAGAAAGACAAAGCAAGTGGTGAGAAAGACAAAAATCAAAGCAAGTGATGAGAAAGACAAAGCAAGTGGTGAGAACAAAGCAAGTGATGAGAAAAGACAAAGCAAGTGTGAGAAAGACAAAGCAAGTGATGAGAAGACAAAGCAAGTGGAAACAGCAAGTGATGAGAAAGACAGCAGCAACAAAGCAGTGAGAGAAAGAAGCAAGGGGTGAGAAGACAAAAGCAAGTGAGAAAGACAAGCAAAGCACAAACAAGTGAGAAAGACAAAGAAAAGACAAAGCAAGTGGTGAGAAAGACAAAGCAAGTGATGAGAAAAGACAAAGCAAGTGATGAGAAAAGACAAGTGCAAGTGGTGAAGACAAAGCAAGTGATGAGAAAGACAAAGCAAGTGGTGAGAAAGACAAAGCAGTGTGAGAAAGACAACAATGATGAGAAAGACAAAGCAAGTGATGAGAAAGACAAAGCAAGTGGTGAGAAAGACAAGCAAGTGATGAGAAAGCAAGAAAGCAAGTGGTGAGACAAGCAAAAAGACAAAGCAGTGGTGAGAAAGACAAAGCAAGTGATGAGAAAGACAAAGCAAGTGATGAGAAAGACAAGCAAGTGATGAGAAAGACAAAGCAAGTGATGAGAAAGACAAAGCAAGTGATGAGAAAACAAAGCACAAAGCAGTGAGAGACAACTTGACAAGTGATGAAAGACAAGCAAGTGATGAGAAAGACAAAGCAAGTGATAGAGAAAGACAAAGCAAGTGTGAGAAATCAAAGTGAGACAAAGCAAGTGATTGGTGAGAAAGACAAAAGCAGTGGTGATTGTGATGAAAAGACAAAGCAAGTGATTGATGAGAAGACCAAATGCAAGATGATGAGAAAGACAAAGCAAGTGGTGAGAAAGACAAAAGCAAGTGATGATGAGAGAGAGAGACAACAGCAAGTGTAGAGAAAGACTTTTATACTTTTATATATTATTACTATTATTATTCTTTTTTCTGTTAAACATATATGCACTATTTGTAAGCATCCCATCCCAGCTGCAATTGCTTTGGCAATACAAATGTATAGTTTTTGTCATGCCAATAAAGCACACTTGAATTGAAATTGAATTGAGACAGAGTATGTGTGTGTGCATAATGTTAAAGATGTATTTTGACTGAAAGTAAATTGTTACTGTAATAAAAAAAAAAGTGTTTCACACAGTCTTTGTGAGACTGTGGTGGGTGGACATCGGTTCCTCTAGGGGGGTCCGGGGGCATGCCCCCCTGGAGGAAAATTTTGTATATTTTAAATTTAAATGCATAAATCTGGTGCATTCTGAGAGCAAAAGTAAGTGACTAGATCAATGAAGAAATATGTTATCTTGTAAAGAATTGTGTGCTCTAAAAGTAATTTATTTATTGGTGATGGTAGAGCACATTAGTCATGTACACAACATATAGTAGGCTAAATGATATTTCATAAGTGGTCAAACATACATTCAAACCATTCAAAATATGTAGCAAAAGACGTTACCTTTGTTGTATCTATACATCTGTATTTGTGGAACGAATTCACTCTTTGATTTTTTTAAACAATCAAGCAATGCACTAAACACACACAAGTTCACGGCACAAAGACAATCCCTGTGTAATGTGTATATCTGCATTTAACAACCATATTAATCATATGTTTCTTCTCATTTTTAAATTCCAGTTATTGTGCGTGTGACGCCAATTCATAGTCACTGTGTTGTGCGATCTAACGGACACAGTGTAGCCAGTATGATGACATCGTTCAGAAACAGCAATAGACTCCAGCAAGATAAAGTCATTTTATGCAAATCCACAGCCCTTTATCTACATATCAAGTAAATAATGGGAATATATCATATTGGACAGTTTTACGGTGCTGACTGTCGTTACCGAACGCGACGCGCTGTTTGAGTGCTGAACAGAGAATGACTGACAGCTGTAGCAGAGGGAAGACCGTGAACTTAAAGTTAACGATGTGCATATTCTTCTGTCCCTCACATGAAGCTATGGAATGGCTTCAGATGACTTTGAATATAGTGCACGAAAACTTAATTGGTGCTAGTATACTTATTTTGCTCTATGACTCCCACTTTTGCCATATAAAAGAGCTCAATTATCAGACGGTAATTTAAATATCACGACAAACATAATAATTTCCGTTTCATTTTGAGACTGTGGCCGCCACAGTCTAGTTAATGTATGGGAAACACTGAGTGATCCCTGTATTTACATAAAATGGTCTGGGCTAAGCCCCGGATGTCCTTCAATGCTGGAAACGCCCCTGGCTTTAACTCAAAACAGGAAACTTGTAAATATTCATATAAGCTCCGCCCAGTGTCACCGAAAATCGCAGACACCGAATATTTCATAACACCGGCAGATTAAACCAGGCTATAGGCTATTGTAAATAAATAAACTTTATTTTACAAAATGGAGAATTTCCTGAACTTCCATTCAGAATTCATTTGAGAATTTCCATTATTTTTATCTTGTAAAGTCCATTTTGTGCAAAAAGCTTAGTATAATAAAATCACCAAAACAAGTCTTCATGTTAAGAATGAATAGTACACAAACATTTCTAAAACTGTAAAAAGTTTTTTTTTAAATAAAGCATTCATTAATTATTTTATGATAAACATACTAAGTGCACTCATTTATAGTCATAAATAAAAAATAATTGATTAATAAATACATTTAAAAAATAGTACAATAAATAATAATAATTGTTGTTGTTGTTGTTGTTATTATTAGCCTATTGGTGCATTTAGGCTACATGCATTTAGAAGAAGAAAAGAGGAACACAGAAATTAAGTCAGTCATAATACACAATGCCAGGTTTATTAGACAATAATAATAAACAAGATTTTGATGCACATTCTTATTAAATCGTTGTATTCCGCTACCCGTTGATAGAGAATCACTGCAGTTAATATAATTTGATGAAAAATACACAATAAAACAATAAGATTCGTTAACACGTACCTGGCCCAGGTGAAAAAAATACTATAGTAATTTATAGTAAATACTATAGTGTTTTTGAACCATACTATAGTAAAGTACTTGAATTAATTTATTGTGGTAATAGTTGCTGTGAGTGATAATAACAACTATAGTAATATAAACAAATTACTCTACCCAATACTGTACTAAGTTTTCTACAACTATAGGGTATATTATACTACAATATACACTACAGTTTATTGTTGTAAAAACTAAAGTATACTACAGTATTTATTATAGTTTATTATAGTGCCTAAACTTGTATTGCAAGCACTTCTTGTGTCTATTTGCCTCGTCATGACGACTCGCTTGTTGTATTCCTCACTTGTAAGTCGCTTTGGATAAAAGCGTCTGCCAAAAGAATAAATGTAAATGTAATATTTATAAACCGAGGCAGCACAAATGAAACTTTTATCGGCACAAACGATTTAGACTATTTTCGGTGAATTTGGAGCATGTGGGGGGCTGAGTGACATCATCACCTATAATTCAAAGTCTAATATTTTAAAATTGAAAGCAGCACAAACTAAACTTTTACCGGCACAAACGATTGAGACTATTTTCGGTGAATTTGGAACATGTGGGGGGCTGAGTGACCTCAGAATGACCTATAAATATTCTTTTAATATCTAAAAAACCAAAGCAGTACAAACGAAAATTTTTACGGCACAAATGATTGAGACTATTTTGCCGTCGTTTTGCGTTGGGTGGGGGGCCAACTTCACACAGGTCACCATCTGCCATTTTTCGCTATTGTCCTTGCTTGCTTACCTAGTCTGATGATTCGGCTGTGCTGCTCCAGATGTTTTGCCCTTGTCTAATGCCTCGATCATGGGCTGGCATATGCAAATATTGGGGGCGTACATATTAATGATCCCGACTGTTAGGTAACAGTCGGTGTTATGTTGAGATTCGCCTTTTCTTCGGAGGTCTTTTAAACAAATGAGATTTATATAAGAAGGAGGAAACAATGGAGTTTGAGACTCACTGTATGTCTTTTCCATGTACTGAACTCTTGTTATTCAACTATGCCAAGGTAAATTCAATTTTTCATTCGAGGGCACCTTTAAAATATCTTGAAAAAAATACTTTAATTTATAAACCATTGATTTTCCTTTCGTTTAGGTTTACATTTGGACAGAATCTTGTTATAAAAGATAATTGTAGGCCTATTGGCTAAAATGGCAAATACACTCTCTTTTTTTTTAAATAAATAAAATGCTGTACGCATTATTATTATTATTATTATTATTATTATTAAGTAGGCTACACGCAAAAAATAAATTATTTTTTTTCGATAAAACCGGTTTCGGAACGTTTATAATACGAAGGAACGCTGGAACAGAAACGTTAAAATACCGATTCTGCTCGGAGTGGAACGATTGAATTTTATTTTCGTTTTTAAGCCCTGCTCAGAGTCGACTCTTACATTTGAGAGACAATAACTTTATATACGGTGCACTTTCAGATTTAAAACTTTGCAGGATGTTTTCATTCACTTAGAGCTATATGTTACACACTACATGAAAGGTCATTTTCAAAAATCCATAATAGGGGCACTTTAATTCAGGTGTTTCAAGTATGTAAAGTATTTGAGCAGAGTTTATAGTTTAAATTTATATTTATAAATATTCTTAATTAGTAGACTCAAATGAAAATAAATTATATTATAGTAAAGAACCATAAACATATATTAACATATTAAACTACTAGTAACTACAGCTGCCAGTAACTTTATTTTGAATTCTAATTCTAACCAACATACAATACATAGATGATATGTATAGAACTAACAAATTCCCAAATTACTCAAGAGCTTCTGTCCAATTTACTTCAGTTTTTCAGTTTAGTTTTCACAACTTGTAAGAACTATTTAAAACAGATGTGTGGAGCCAACTGACGCAGTCTTAACTAAATCCATTATTACAATTACTGTATATTTAAGTTTTCTTTGCCACATTGATCATGTTTTATTGCCTTGTGATGCACTTTATAACATGTTTTGAAAATTGAAAATGCTTATTATGGTATTAACATTTATTTTACTTTTTCATTATTTAACATTGAAAGTAGTACCACAAGTAGAGTTCTGTAGTGAAAAAAAAAAAAACACTGTAGTCCTGGTTATCTCTGAGGTTAAAAATGATTGTATCTGATTTGTGTCCCTTTAGACAAAGTGTCTGCAAAATAAAAGAATGTAAACTGTAAACTAGTAAAACCTCAACAAACTCAAAGACAGACCTGAAGCTGGAGAGCTGGTCTGCTTGGTCAGCAAGCTGGTCGGTCAACAGGCTGGTGTTGGTTTGTAGGTCGACGAGTCTCAGAAGAAGCCTCTGAGCTCAACAGCACAGATCCAGTGATTTTATAGGAAGCTCATTGGCCACACCTTCGCAACACCTGGATGATTCATTCTTTTTTGGTTGGCAGAGCTGCAAGGAAAACTTAACATTTTGCACTGTCAGAAAAAAACAGCCAAAACTTTTAAGGGTACAATGGCTTTTCAGTGGGGTATTATAAATTAATTTCTGTACCTTTACATCTTGTACCTTTTAAGAGGTTACCCTTGGTGACTTACTTGGACCTCAGTTCAGTCCCAGATGGCATTTCAGTGTTTATTATCTGTATTGCGGGAGTGAGATGGTCCACATTGTGTGGTGTGAAAAAAAAACTGTCTAAGATGCCAGAATAAAAAAAATATAACACTGTTTTGCTTTTCACGTGAAGAAAAATATTTAGCTGAATTTATTATTGCAGTTAAGATCTCAATTTCATTCATTCATTTGCCATAATTACTGTATTTAAATAATTAATGCTGGTGCAGCACTGTTGAAAATAACAAGAAATGAAAAAAAAAAAAACATTCATGATGAATGCAAAATTCAGAATACAATGTTAACAATCTACAAACTCATTTTCAGATTAATGCAGCAATGCATTGTGATTGGCTGTGTCTGAAATCACTCACTCGTTTACTAATCCTGATATATTGTATGTGTCACAGTTTCTTTGTTTGAATTTTGTGTTTATTTTACCTGTGTATTTAAGTTCCCTTGTTTCAGTTCAGTGTTGTCTGGTTTCGTATATGTGGTGCTTGCCTGCTTGCCTGCCAGCAATTGAAACTCTTCAGATAAAAACATTTATTGTGCTTTTATAATAGTTTTTTGTCCTTTCGGACAAAAGCACAGGATCGAATTTGGATAAGTGCTGTCTGACCGATAACTGACCCGGGGGAAAAAAACAAAGTCTGTATTGGACCGCTGCATCCATAGATATAACCCCTTGTATTTTTCTGTCTTGCAAACGGTACCTGACTAGAGCCTGATGATAAGGTGCAAAAGGAGGTGAGACTGTTTGAGAAATGATAATGCAATGCAAATCCCAGTAAAAGTAACAGCTTCTGAGATAAAGTATACGGCCATAAAAGGCAGCCTCACACAAATGAAGATGCTATCTTTTACTCTCACCTCTCCCATTGTTTTAGGGTGTGTAGACATGGGCCTGCTTGCTAATAAAGAAACCAGAAAGATCTTGTTTGGTGATCTTAATGATGGGCAGACAGTGTTGCCAGATTCGGTCAATGAGTTTCCAAACCAAAACTCACAGAAACCCCGCACCCTCTCCAAGAAAAAACTTTAAACTTTAACTTCCAAAATAATGTGATAGAATTTTATTGCATACCAATCAAGGTTGAAAAGCACAATTTTTATATCCTTAAAACAAAATGATGATGGCAAAATGAAAGAATAAATTCCCCAGGAAAACGGATCAAAACAGGGCAAATACATTATAGAGAATTAGTATATATGACTAAAATGTCCAACTGGAAACTGTCAAAACTGCAATCAATAAATTAGCCAATGACTTTAATCCTCAGAAAAACGCATCATTTTTAATGTCAACAGTAAGAATAAGCCAATTTAAGTGCAAAAAGAGCCCAATATAAGGTATTGGAATAAGCAACGTAATTAGCAGGCATTTCACACACATAATGCACACACCATGAGAGCCAAAATGTGTCATTCATTGTGTGACAAAGTGAAGTATGTAATATTCAATTTAAAGATTGAATTGAGGACCTAACCAACTGCTGATGTATGGTTGTTGACGAACAGGCATATTTGCTGAGGGTGGGGGTGATTGACAACTTGGCATATGATGTGATGTTAAGTGATGATTTTTCTTTTTTAACCTATCTTGTCAATGCACTGCCCAAAACTTGTGCAGTGGTAACCCGATCTCAGACTAAAGGTCTACAACCCCATCCTAATGCCCATGCAGACCTGTTTGATTCTGGGGGGATGATTAAAAAGAGTAAAAGACAATGAAGGCAAGAAAAACATAAGGGGAAAGTTAATACCCAGGATATTTTACCAAGTCTCCCTGGTCCTGAGTCTGATTTGATTGATTCTCAAGGGCGGGTCCCTGACAATTTTGGGGAATTACAGAGATCAGATGTTATCTTGCAACCAAAATTGTGTGAGGTTGATGGTAAACCTGTGGGTGTGCCACAATTTGGTGGGGATCAGTACATCCTAAAAGACAATCTTTTGTATGTGTCAAATACAGAGAGTCCCGGATTGGTTGCGCCTAGTGAACTGCGTAAGATGATTTTACATCTGGGTCATACTATACCCTGGTCTGGACATTTAGGTCAGCAGAAAACTTAGGAGTGAATTAGTCAACGATTCTACTGGCTTAAGGCTGATTTATGCTTCTGCGTCTGACCTACGCCGTAGTGATGGGAAGTTCGAATCATTTTACCGACTCGGACTTTTGAGTCTTGTTCAGCAAAATTAACGAATCTTTTTTCGAGTCATTTCGTTCATTTAGATCATTTTAGCAAAATGTAATTAAATGTTACGTATTACTTCCCCAACACATCTGCTACTTATGCAAATGTTGATCACACTACAAACAATACAAAACTACAATGCTATAAGATACAGAAATGATTAATTCATTCTTTACCTGGGTCTTCAGTTTATGATAGCCTAAGCTCAACTCACCTCTTGTCTGACAAGTCTTCGGGTTTAAGTCGTTCGTTCATCACGTGACAGATCCACACGCTAAACCAATGCAGTCTGAGCCGCAAAGAGAATTGATTAGTTCGTTTCATGAGTCTTTCGGGTTTTTTGAGTCGTTCCTTGATCACGTGACAGACCCATACGCTATTTCTGACATTTCTGTTACTATATTTTTGTAACTGTTTCTTGAGGATCTGTGGTGTATTATTTTATAAATAAATAAAGCCCTGTTATAAATAAAAATATTGATTATATTTATCTTTTTGACTGTCTATCTGTTAATAAACACTAGGCTATATAATAATATAATAATCCAAGCCTACAATACAAAGTATTTATAGCCTAGTTTGTTCATTTTTACTCCAATTTTGAGTTTGCTGGTATAATAATTGCTTTTCCTAGGCAGACTTGATATATTGGTCTAATATATTAGCGTATGGGTCTGTCACGTGATTAAGGAACGACTCAAAACCCGAAAGACTCATGAAATGAACTAATCAATTGAATCAACAGGTGAACTACTACTAGCAGTACAGAACCTGTAGAATATTGCGCATGCTTGACTGAGCGAATCACCCCCCGAGATGACTCGTTTTTCCCGAGTCACATTAAAGATTCGTTCAAAATACTTACATAAAGAAACGGCAGAGAAGCGGCAAATAGGTAATGACTTTTGTTGCAGTTTTACTGTATGTGTCCTCTGAAACAGAGAGTTTTTCATTCCTATTAGGAAGTTGAAAGCGCTCGCTCTTCTCCTATTGCTCCGCGCCAGTTTATTGACCCGAGGGAGTGGTTCTAGCAGACCAATCAGAGCGCTTGCGGTCCGCGTAGAATTGGCGCGTTGTTACATTTTTGAAGAGGTGCACGTCAGGCTACGTCGTAGGCTACGCGTGGTACAAACAGCCTATGCCGTAGCTACGGCGTACACTCGACGCAGAAGTATAAATCAGCCTTTAAATTGTATCAGGATGTAAAAGAATACTGTAAGATCTATTCTGAATGCCAGCTGATAGCTCCTGTCCATAAGGCAGACAGAAGTTATCTGCAGCCTTTAACTATTCAGATAACCAATTTGCCTTGGTAATTTGCAGTTATACAACTAAATATCCTGAAGTGTACCCTTTGTGATCCATCCAGGTTAAACATATTGTGAAATGCTTAATTGACTTGATCTCAAGGGTTGGAGTACCTTCTGAAATTATTACTGATGAAGGAACTAATTTCATGGCTAATGTGATGAAGTCAAGTGGCAAGGTCCATATGTCATTACCCGAAAATGGAGTCCTGTAACATATGAGATTCTGTGTCCTGAAAGAAAACGTCCTAAACAGAACCTCCTTGTCAACCTGCCGAGGGAGTTTAAAGGCTGGAGTACACTACACGACTTTTGCCTCGATTTTTACAGTTGCAGTTACAGATTTACAGTCTGAACAAGATGATGCTATTTGCCAAAAGTCAGAGCCAGTCTGCAGATTCACATAGTATATGATGGTCACAGACTCCGATTTTTTAGCTTCAGACTTTGATTCCATCCAGTCGGAGGATTTAAACCATGTTTGATATTTTGAGCCGATTTAAGAACACGTATCAGTGTATGATATGCTTTGCTAATATAATAAATACAGTACACAGTACAGTCATACGCTGCCCAGACAATGGAAATCAAGGGTGCAAAGTCACAAAGATCGAGAAAAAAATGTCTCGACTGTACAAGATCGGGTAAAAAGGAAAAGCTTACCAATGTCCAGCTCACGGATCACAAGTTTGGCGCTTGATGATTGATCGTGTTGAGACACTACTATATATACCGCTTACAGCTGCTAGATGGAGCCGTGAGTTCGCGCATGACATGTATGATTGATTATATTACATTAAATGTAAACAATGACTGATAATGGATTATATTAAAGGTAACAACATGGATATAACTACACCATTTACCTCTAACTCCTGTTGTAATCTGTTGAGCGCATACTTGACTGTGTGTACCCACCCCTGTCCATCTCCAAACGCACTACTGCGGGTCATCTCATCTTCTGCAATTGTTTCACCTGTCATGCGTCTCGAGGCGCATGTTTCTGTTTGTGTTCGGAACGATTTTAAAGTCTGGTAGTGTGTGATCCTCAGTCGTGTAGGGTATGATGCCCAGCTTTTCTCTGTAACCATTTACAAAGTCGGCAAGTGTATGATGCCTGCTGTTTAAAAATCCGTTCAGATTTTAAAAGTTGTGTAATGTATTCCAGCCTTAAGAAGAGAGTGCCTGAACCTAAAGATCAAGTGGTAATGATGGTGCAGGCAGTCATGGATGAAGAAGATGAATTAGAGATGTTACAAATTTGACCATCAGCGGAAGTTCCAGGCCTTAATTCACACTTGAGTGACCACCAACAACATCTAGCAGAGGTAGTCAATTTTTTCCATCTCTCTTCCAGGAAAGACCGTTGTGTACCAAAGTTGTCACCCATAATACCATCATGAAAGATACTGCTCCAATCCAACAGAAGCCTTTTTGAGTGCCTGAGTAGATGGTAGGGAAACTGAAGACTGAGATGATGTTGGAGATGGGAATAATAGATCTGTCCCAAAGTGAGTGGTCAAGTCCCATACTTCTGGTTCCTAAGAAAGACGGTGAACTGAGGTTCTGTACAGATTTTAGAAAACTGAATAGCGTTTCTTGCTTTGATTCCTACCCAGTGCCTCATAGAGACAAACTGATTGAAAAGCTTGGTAAAGTACATTACATGAACACCCTAAATTTATGTAAAAGATACTGGCAAGTACCACTTGACCACTCTTGTAAGCCATACTGGCTTCTGTGCCCCCACAGGGACTATATCAGTATACTGTAATGCCTTTTGGGTTACATGGAACACCAGCAACATTCCAGAGACTTATGGATAGTGTACTAGTCTACATATTTGGATGATGTGGTGATATATAGTGGAAAATGGCAGGAACATCTAGAACATCTTAGTGATGTTTAGAAAGCTGGACTCACTATTAATACCACTAAATGCTCGTGGGCACAAACAGAGCTTAAGTATTTGGGATATCTCATTGGCCATGGTCAGATTAAGCCACAAGTGGAGAAGCTTAAGTGTTTTCAAAACATTCCAAGGCCACAGACAAAAAACAACAACAAATAAGTGAGATCATTCCTTGGTTTAATTGGGTGGGATTGCCATTTTATTCCCCATTTTGCATCTCTGGCTACCATATTGACTGATCTAACTATAAAGAGTCCTTCTAAGTTTCACTGGACAGGGCAGTGTGAATGAGCTTTTAAGCACTTAAAGATTTATTATGTCAAGAGCTAGTTTTGCAGAGTCTTGATTTCTCAAAGAATCCATGCAAAGAATATATTTTTCTTGTGCACCTGCATGCCTCTGATGTCAGACAGGGAGCGGTTTTGGCCCAAAGAGAGTCTGTTAGTGAGAGGCCAGTGCTGTTTTTGAGCAGAAAACTCTTTGAAAGAGAGAGAGCAGATATACTATGGTTGAAAAAGAACTCGTGAGTTTAAAATATTCTAGCTGACCCCCCAGAGTGAGATTTTTTTAGTTGACCATTACTTTAGAATGTTTCCCCCTATTGTTTCCATGGCAACGCGTCATGCTTGTCATGTCAGACACCGCAGCCACAATAACACTGTATGACAGATGTATCACTATTATTTAGGCCCCGTCCACACGGAGACGCGTTTCAGTGAAACCGCACAAATTTTTTATCGGATAGGCGTTTTGTCCACACGGATCCGGCGTTTTCGAACGGTGAAACCGCTATTTTTTTAAAACGGGTCCCAGAGTGGATAAATTTGAAAACGCCATCTTTGCGTTATCGTGTGGACGGGGCAATCCGTATATTTTCTGAAACGATGTTGTCATCACCCCACGTGTCAACCCTAGTCAGACGCGCTAACACCACAAAACAGCACCAACAACAGTAATAGCAGACTCTACATGCTTGTGTTCGTGCTGCAGAAGCTACTGAGCCAAAATAAAGCGTTATTTCAACAACGCTGTACTGTTCGTTCAAACCGCCGCCGGCGGGAGGGTCAAAGTAAATGACTAGTTGTGGCAACCAATCGGAATCCTCTCAAGCGAGGACCTCTACATTCCGATTGGTTGCCGCCGAACCGCGTCATAGCTCATTACCATGAAGTTGACTTGATTTCAACTCTCCTCGACGCTCTCACAGTCCTAGACGCTCCGCGCCGCTCTCGCCGGAGGCCCGGAGCTTGCCGCCAGCTCTCATTGAAAATGTATGACTTCCTGTCACTTTGACGCTCTCGCTGCTGGAGGTGTGAACACACAGTAAGCTTTGCTATAGTTTGTATTCAGCGCGCAAGGTTTATGCGCATGCTCCAAGTCTCCTTCGCTGCTTTAAGTGTATTTCTGTGACTGAATTACAGCGCCACATAATGGTCTGGCATGTATACTACATCATTTTGAGCCGTTTCACTGGTTTCGTGTGGATGCAGATATTTCTTGATACGGCGCCGTGTGGACGGGATTTTTTTTTAGAACAAGGAAAAAAAAAGATCGGATTGGGGTAAGCTCCGTCTTCGTGTGGACGGGGCCTTAGTTTTTCCTTTTTTATTTAAAATATTCACAAACTTGCTTATCATGTCATCAAGTATCTGATATTCCGATTCTCAAATATGTGTGAGTGTGTTTTGTCTTTTTAAAACCTTTATAAACAATGCTGTAGTTCACAGAGTCCTGTCGGTCGAATTTACAGCACGTGAATTCATCAGTTTCTCCCGAAATGCATGCAAGTAAGTGGCTGGTGAACTAGAAGAAAAATAGAGTAAACTTTATCCCCCGGTTTCGCAGACAAGGCTTAAGCTAGTCCTAGACTAAAATGCACGTTTGAGCTGTTTCAACTGAAAGCAACTTGCACTGATATATTTTAAAATATGCCAGTGTTATTGTTTTGTCTCAAGACGCACACCAGTAATGTTTTTTTCTAGGGTATGTTTATAAAAGCTACTTAAATAGCCTAATTGAACTAAGGCCTAAGTCTAAGCCCTGTCTGTGAAACCGGGCCTTAATCTACTTAGGCCCATTATGTGTGTCTGATATGAATAAACGTCTACAGGAAAACAGGAAGCCTGCGTTTTAACTTAACACAGAACTACAGGACGTTTTTCATGAATGTGAAGTACACATTGTAGAACATAATCCTCTTAGAGCAGTCAAGACTGATTAATCATTTATTCAAACCTTTCAGCAGCTGTCAGGGATGAGTAGAGCGCAGTCTAGATGCAGGGTTCGTACGGTCATGAAAAACCTGGAAAAGTCATGGAATTTTAAAATGGCAATTTCCAGGCCTGGAAAATCCAGGCCTTTTGTTTTGGAAAAATTAATTAACCCACAAAGTTTTGGAAAAGTCATGGAAATTTGTTTCACAATCTCCGTATATTCGAATATAGTTGATAATATTAGTTAAATTACAATAGTTAAGGTTCGCACGATCCGTCACGTGACGTTCTCTGCACGGGGTAACGCAGTTTCAGCTAACATTAGTATTGTGTAGCAATGCCAGGGAAATGCAGATTTAAAAATGTATGGCTTCATGATGAAAAGTATGAGGGGTGGCTGGACAAAGATCAGGACCCGGGACGTGCTAAATGTACACTGTGTCGTAAAATGTTTGACATTTCTAACATGGGAGAGGCAGCGCTGTCTAGCCACGCTAATGGTGCAAAGCACCAGTCTGCAGCTGCGTGCTCACCTGCTTCCAACCCAATCGCTGGCTTTTTCACCCGTGAGACTGACGTGACACCCCGCTCCTAGCTGCGGTGCTTCCCTCTCATCCACTGTAAAACAAGGGACCATTTTGAGTGCTGTATCCAGAAACGAAACCCTAACTAAAGAGGTACTGTGCAGGACAGTGTTGCTGGACACATTTTTTAGTTTAACATTGTTGCTTCCCCTTGATTTATGTTAATTATCTAGTTCTCAGGGTTTGATGTATTATGTTATGAAACTTTGTTAGGGGCCGTTCACACAGAACGCGTTTTTCTATTCCAATGCGCTACTTTCCCATTGTTTTTCTATGTAAACACGCGCTTGATGGACGTGCATGACCGTCACGCTCGCGTCTCGAGTCTTTTGCAGCGCCTCACATGAGCGCCGCGTTTTTAAGATGATGCCGTGTCAAGTTAAAAGAATTTCAACTTTTACACACAGCGCCGCTCATCAATGTCAGTTCCAAAACAGTGGACCAATCAGAAGAACTTGGAGGGGGGGCAAGCGTTGCGAGTTGGCATGACAACCGTATATAATGGCAATATGGCGGAGGAGGCGCTCATTATTATCTTATTTTCTTTTTTTCCATGTCAAAACTTGTATCTGTAAATTCTGCAGTTTGCCTATTTCTATTATTTCCGTTATTGTCGTTATTGCATCAAGCCTCAAAGGCGCGTCTCGAGACTCTCGCGTTCTATGCTGTGCTTTTTTTAAAACCACTCCTAAGGCCGTGTGTCCACCAGAGCATTTTTAGCCAGCTGAAAACGCTAGGCGCTCTGCTTAAAACGCGTTTTTAGACGCAAAGACGCGTTCTTGTCATTTATTTTAGTAAAAATATGCTGGGTGTAACATGGATTTTCTTCTTATTTAACATGTATACATAGACATGTCATGGAATTTTACTTAAAGTCATGGAAAAGTCATGGAATTTTATTGGTAAAAATGTGTACGAACCCTGTAGATGGTTTAAAAGTTGCAGATGTCCTGATCAGTGTTCATTTAACTGTGCTCTCAGAGTTAGACTATATTTATAAAGAGCCTTTGAGTCATCTCCCACCACAGGTATAATCCAAGTTTCGAGAGTTGAGTCACTCTCCCCACTCTTTACTGTAGATAACCTACTGTATATTTATGCCACTTTGGCATAGCGATCACATGAATATACAGCTACCAATTTATCCTGCTAAAAACCATCAGTCACGAATTATCACGTCTGATTGGCTAAAAGTGTGTGCTTGTCCGCGACGTCGACACCAATGCCAGCTGACTCTGTGTGGGCCTGTGTTTAGTAATGTTGTCCTGACTGATTTTATGGAGTACATACACCAGTTAGACTATAAAAGTTATATGTTTGAAAACCACTGAACTGACCCCAAACCAGCCCAAATTTTGTCCACCTGCCCAAACCACCCAATTGAATGGGAACCCGCCCAATCTGGCAAGACCGGTGGCAGACACAGTTGCTATCACAATATCCAGCATGCATTGAAGCACATCACCATTGATGTGGATTGTATGCAACTGATAACTTGAATAAACTTTTCACAAATTGGACTTGCTTGTCATCATTAAATTATGATACAGCACCACTATATTTAATTTTCTATTATACAGAACACTCACCATATGATTTCCTGTTCTAACACTTCATGTAATTTTTTGTAAAGATAATTTGTGGTAACATGATCAGTTGAAGGGTTATGTTATTTGGGAATTCATGTCCCTGCTAATTTAAATAGGCTATTGCATCTTAACCTCACATCTGTGGTAAAAAGTAATCAAGGCAAATCTGGACAGGTGAATGGATCGATCTATATCATGTCTTGGTCAGAAAGGGTTAATTAAAATGAACATCCTTCCCAGACTGCCATAACCATTACAATGACTCCACTTTACGTCGGCAGGAATATGATTAGTGATCTGGAAAAAACATTTCTCAAGGGTTACCTGGCATAAATAAAAACCATGGCTGAAAATCTCCAAACTACAAGTACCAATCAATGCTGGTGGTCTTGCCCTCTCTGATATCAGTGTTCACTGCAAAAAATGCTGTTCTTACTTAGAGTTTTTGTCTTGTTTCTAGGCCAAATATCTTAAAGTTCTTAAATCAAGAAGCATTTTCTTGACAAATACAAATTATTTTCTGTTTTCAGGAAAAATAAGTCAAAATTAAGTAAGTTTTCCTTAAAACAAGCAAAATAATCTGCCAATGGGGTAAGCAAAATAATCTTAGTCCAAACTGAAAACAAGATTATATATCTTATTCTTGGTTTGAAATAAGATTATTTTGCTTACCCCATTGGCAGATTATTTTGCTTGTTTTAAGGAAAAACTTACTTAATTTTGACTTATTTTTCCTGAAAACAAGAAAATAATGTACTTGTCAAGAAAATGCTTCTTGATTTAAGAACTTTAAGATATTTTGACTAAAACAAGACAAAAACTCTAAGTAAGAACAGCATTTTTTGCAGTGTTGCCAGATTGGGTCGACGATTTCCAGCCCAAAAGCTCACCAAAACCCACCCACTCCAAGAAAAACCCACCCAAAATAATGATATAATTTTATTGTCTGTCAATCTATTTCTTTAAAACAAAATATTTATAAAATATAATGAAAATTAAAAAAAAAATTCCCTGGACACCGAATCAAAACATTAAAGGGAATTAGCAAATATGATAAAAATGTCCAGGTAGAAATTATGTTAAAACAGCAATGAATCAAGGAATTAACAGATGACTTTAACCACCAGAAAAACACATGCTTTATTATGTCAACAGCAAGAATAAGCCAATTTAAGTGCAAAAAGTGCTCAATATAATGATCGTCTAGCAACATAATTAGTTGGCATTTCACACACTTTTACATACACACCATGACAGCAATAAATGTGTCTTTCATTGATACATACTATACGATAGTCCGACAACAAAAAAATGAACAACAATGTGCTTACCTTTGTGTTGAGCTTTAACTTCGGAAAGAACTACAGTACGTATTTTGTACACAGAACATAATGCAGAACTTTAGTGCATTAAAATGTCACTCTTCCGCCGGAACTAGATTCGTGTATGGCAGTTACTGGAGGCCAATGATTATAGTTTATACAGTTATAAACATGTACATTTTTCTTAACAACAACAACAACAACAACAAACATTGCTTCACTGCAGAAGGCCTTTATTAACATCCTGGAGCTGTATGGATTACTTTATTATCACTTTTTGGGCTTCAAAAACTTAGGCTCTCTTCACTCCCATTAAAAAGCTTGGAAGAGCCAGGATATTGTTTAATATAACTCTGATTGTATTTGGTTGAAAGAAGAAAGTCATATACCCTAGGATGGCTTGAGGGTGAGTAAATTATGATTTTTTTGGGGGGGGGGTGAACTAACCTTTAAAGGACAGTATATTCCAACAATGCTATAAAAGGGGAATCAAATGTATTCTCACTTGTTCTTCACCCTAAAACAGCTGCAAGATAAATTTAACATCAAAGTACAGCATTTCTTCAGTTATTTACAAATTAGACACTTTATACTAATCAGGATCCCTGGTTCTTCCTAGCTTGTCAAAATCTCCAATGGTTGATTTATTATCTCAATAAAATAATTTAAAAGGTTGGTTCATTGCGATTTCATTTTTTTAACTTTAGTTAGTGTGTAATGTTGCTGCTTGAGCATAAACAGTATCTGCAAAGTTACAGCGCTGAAAGTTCAATGCAAACGGAGATATTGTCTTTTAAAGTTATGGCATTTTAATGCCTACAAAGACGACCGGTTTGGACTACAACGGGTTGGTGACATCATAAACCCTCAAAACACGCCCCCGGGAACACACAA
Organism: Culter alburnus; assembly: GCA_028476615.1. Taxonomy (NCBI): domain Eukaryota; kingdom Metazoa; phylum Chordata; class Actinopteri; order Cypriniformes; family Xenocyprididae; genus Culter; species Culter alburnus. The sequence goes on from JAOTNS010000627.1 coordinate 44,525, forward strand.
CAAAGTGGGCGAGGCCATGTGGTGCAGCATGTGGAAGCGGAAGAGTTGTGTACACCGGACGCGAGCGGCGCGGCGCAGGGCGACCCGTCAAAAGATAATAAAACCCATTATGATCTGTGATATTTTCTACACTGGATGCAGCACTGAAGAAGCTTCCAGAATCTACATGAGTTCAATGCTGGATTTGCACAAAGGCTTTTACTGAAAGATGAAGCAGTTCCCACTTTAAAAGCAGAAGCTGCTGTTTATTGGCTTCAAACTGTAAGTACGTTTTATTGTTTGTACATATCTTTTAAACCTATAGTTCTGTTGCTATTTTTGGTTGCATCAAGGACATATACAAAGAGCAACTCGTTTTTGCTTCACTAGCCAGTTAGCTAAATTCGATTGCATACTTCTCCAACAAACACCAACAAACGTCTATGTTCATAGACAAACAGTTGTTCATGCTATAAATTAAACTCTACCTTTACAAAAATGCAACCTTCAGTCATGTATTCGGCTACAGTAAAGCTTTAATCAGGATAAAACTGTATATTGAAAGCTAACAAACAGCAGTGACAAAATATCTAAACACTTTGACACAAATACAAAATGAAATGCTTACCATTCATAAACTAGTGATGTCCAGTTTGCGAACGAATCGTTCTTTTGAACCGGTTCTTTTTAGTGAAACGGTCAAACCAGTTCACCAAATCGGACTGAATCGTTCAAAACAGTTCTCCAGCACTAATCCACAAATGACTAAGTTACTCACTTTTTGATGTGCCTGACACTCCAGACTCGAAATAAATCAACATCCCAGAGTTATTCAGTCAACGGTTTTCAGATCATCAGTACACAACCGAGAACTGCTTCTTTCGGACATGCCAGATTTAAGAACCAATGAGCTGATGATACTGTGCATGCGTGATTCAGCGTGTGATCTGAAGCTACCGAACAGTAATGACTGTCAGAGCACCGGTTAACTAGGACAACTGATGCTAGAGGACTCGAATGAGGGGCCAATCTGGCAAAACATAAGTTTATTTAAAGTCCGCGTGAACCGGAAGTTGCAACCGACTTTATTTCAGTGCTGTGACGTGTTTCCGAGAGAAACGGAATAATAAATGAGAAACAGTGGGCGTGTTTTTTTTTGTTTTTTTTATTGGGACCTGATTGGATCTAGAAAAGTAGGCGTTTCATTCAGAAATGGAGGCAGATCTGAAAAGTTTACAGTCGATTGTTGAGGATTACTCGCCGCCTGATACACCACCAGCAGTCCCCTTCAATCCAGAAATTAGTTTGGAGCAGGAGGAGGAGGAAGATGGAGAACACACGGAGGATCATTTTGTCCCGGGAATCAGGCCCTATATGTTTGAGCCGTTACATGCAGACAGTCCCAACAGTCACCTGGACGTGGCGGCTCAGGAGCAAGTTCACCCTCGAGAGCATCTTGATGTGTCACAATGGTAAGACTAATTTTAATTATAAAACTATTGTCATTACTGGAATTTGTCCATTAATCGCCGTTTCACTGTGTTTTCATAAGGTTTTGAATCTATTCACTTGGGCACAGGGCCTAAAACTTTTTGCCACACCTGCCAACGGCCGGTGACTTAAGAAAATTTACCGGCCAGAACTATTTTTTACCAGCTGTGAAACCAAAACAGGCAGTAATGACATTAATATTTTAGACACTAGTGAAAATTTACAATCCTCTATTCCAATTTCAATACTGCAGCTAAAACTACTAGCTTAATAATATCATTTTAATAGCAAGTAAATGGTCAGTAATAAAATATGAACAAATAATCAAATTGCAAGCAAAAGCAAAAATAAATGCAATGCACCAAAGGTACAAATTAAATGAGCAGTGCTTTTCAGGCAGGTCTAACAGTAGTTTTCAGGTACACAAATTAGAAGGGCTAATCAAATAAATAACACTGCATAGTCTTCATATACCTTTTAAAGTTTAAGAGCACTGAGTGTTTTTTTTTTTCATTTGTTTGGTTAACATTAAAAATGCAGACAGCACAGCAACAGGATTATTAGGACGCTGTCACTTTAAGAGCCAATGCACACATGGATCATGCATTTTCTTTTTCTAATGAAGACATAATGACTATGTTTACTAGGATACTTGCCGGGACGGACATTTTTTTTTTTTTTTTTTTGACAGTTTATGTGTGAATTTGTCCATTCAAGCACAGGAGGGCATGAAAGACAGCTCAACTTAATATTTGCACGCTGTCTGAGACGCGGCTTTCAGGCCACGCGCTTTTCAGATGTTGAACTTCCCACACAGCGCGTGAATATTGAATTCCCTGACACGTGTTCTAGAGCTTGATTATTTACAGTGGACAGGCTTAACCCTCTGGAGTCTGAGGCTGATTTGGGCCCTGGAGAAGTTTTGACATGCCCTGACATTTGTGCTTTTTTCAGTTGTTCATAAACATATTAATGGAAAAGGTATCATTACACTGTATTCAGCACAAACTAGGCTACAATAATATGTGAGGAACATGTATGTACATGTTTGTATTTTTGAAGGAATAATGTTTATGCGTGGTTATTGAAAAAACAAAAAACTTAAGTCACTGAAATGAGGCAAAAAAAAATGTATTAAATCTGTGTTCACAATACTTCTGGTATTGGAGGTTGTAGACTAGAGTTTTTGCTTCAAAATGATGTAAAAAATTATCCTACCTAATCCTTCATATAAAACAATATATTGATTTAAATTTTGTAAGACACTTTAAGAAACACAGTATGTGTGGAGGCCTGAATCATCATGAATAACGGGTCATTTACACCTGAGAAGACAAAAGAATTGCATAATAATGACCTGAAATGACTTGCATAATAATGAGCTCTTTCAGTCAGGTAGGCTGTGAAAAAACCCTGTGATCATGTGGTGTATATCAAACATACAGAAAAAACAGCAATACTGTGAAATATTATTACAATTTAAAATAATGGTTTTCTATTATATACTTATAATATAATATAATGTATTTCTGTGATGCAAAGCGTCTGAACATTCATGTAACCTCTATGGCATTTCATATAGGCTTTTAGCTTAAAAGCATGCACATTTGGAGCAATATTGATGGATTCTCATATGTTTGTCAATTTTCTATACAGAGGAGTAATATTTATTCAAAATTTATTGTCATTACTATGAGCGCTGGATACTGTGTTTTCAATTCATACTTGCAGCCGGAGGGCGCTCTGTACACATTTAGTCCACAAATGCCTCCTAAAGAAGAACAGGCCATGTGACAATCCAGGAACTAACGGAGCCTTCCAGAGATCGCTATAATCATGGCTACAACATGCAGATAAACACTTTTTCAGGCCATAAATACACGATTGAGACGATGCATACAAGTATTGACTCAGAATTTGCGTCTGAATAGCGCTCACTCCGTGGGCGTGGCTGAATTAGCAGATAATGAGCTGAATCACGTCGTTTCTCTTTTCATTCAGATTACATAAACAGAGTTTTTGTTTTCGATTTGACTTACATGATTTAAAACCTGACATTTCAACTTTTTTTAGACATAAGTGTCATTTTTTTTGTGATTAGTATTCACTAAGTTATAGTTCATTTTCTGAGAACTATCAGATTGGACTTCGTTCAGAGGGAGACGACAGATCACGCATCATGTTAGTTTTCTTTATTTTACAAAAAGCACAACATTGTGTTTTTACTCTGAGTGTACACAAATAAAAGAAGACATTCTATAGTTTCAATTGATATATTAATTATGTCTCTATGACAAAAAATGACGGAGTATTTTAAGTCTGTTTTGATGCAATGTGAAAAAAATCCTGCAAAACGCGCATGCACGTTTCCCGACTCCAGAGTGTTAAACTTTTGTGATGATGTAGCACTGACCAACTATACAGAGCATTGTTCATGTTCATGTTCTCACAACATTGCATTGTCAGAATTCATAAAATTGTTACTGGCCATCTGGAGACTGACAGTTTCATATACTCGCCAACACCGATCTTTATGTGCACTTGGCGAGTGTTCATTTTAGGCCCTGCTTGGGCACATTTGCAGGACAAACTGTAAGTTAATTTAAAATCCAACTCGCCTCAGCACAGTAGCAAACCCAACTGCCGTAAAACACGAGGAAGTACTTCTGTCGGCTACACAGGTCTGTGTATGGTGGTGGCATCACTTACTGATCCAGAATCAGTGATCCTTAGCAGTTGTATTTCCGTTTTAAGCTTCAGAAATGCTTTGGAAAATGTAGCTTGTGTGGAAGCTACAGCATTACTTGGTCAACAAAAGAGCTTTTGCTACTGATAAGCTATTTGGTAGGGCTAGTTATTGATTTTTGATTTCATTAGATAGAAAAGAAACAGGGCCGTACGCAGGGTTTCATTCCATTTACCAAGATCACAAAACATAGTTTGCTAGGGGGGTTGGGGGATTTAGGTTTCCTTCGTGTACATATGTACATAACTGTGGTGTACACAGTTCTGAGGCAGCTTTAATTGCATGTTTGGTAATATTATGACTTCATTTACAACAGAATAACGACGGTGCATGCCCGTAGTTTCTTTTGCGCTTTAGTTAAGAATAATAAAGTAATATGCAGTGCACGCCGCCGCACGTACCCCTGACAACATCTCATCTGACCGCAGTTCACTGTTGTTCAACTGAAGGTCCCCCGTCCTCACCGCGCTCGTTTGACTTGCGACTGAAGCGAGTTGGAATGCAGGTCTGAAAAGTGTCCTGTTTGTTGTGGTCGTAAAGAGACATTTCTTTATAAACACAGCGTTTTACTTGTCAATGTTTTAAAAAATATTTTTATTTTTGGTATTTTATATGCTCTGTTTGTGGTGTGTGGAGTAGCATCACCCGGGGGATATTTTATAAATAATTCAGCAGAGGCAGGGATACATAGACCAGAAGGGGGGAAATATTCTGGCATGTGGGAAATACGAACTGACATGCTGAAGAATAGGAAAAACCAGAATGGCCTAACTTTTTATAGCCTAATAATAACAAATAATAATAATAATAATAAATAATTAATAATTCCGTTTCTACGACTAATTAATTTCCTCGTCCCTCCTTAATTTAAAATAGTAATCTGTTTACGTGTCTGTAATTTCAGTAAAATAAGATAATTTATTAGTTGCTGGAACAAATTATTAATTCGTGGCCATGATCTATCTTACCCTGCGAAAATATAAGGTGAGACGGTAATGATTTGGGGAAAAGAATCAAGAGATTGCATATCCAGAGGAATACCTCACGAAATAATGGATAGGGATAAGTGTCTTTGACTGTGACCCATTAACACAGTCTGTTATATATTGTACAATGCGATATACATGTGCTAATACTGTCAAATAAACACAAGGTTTACAAAACACAGCCAGTTATGTCTAATTAAAGGGTTAGTTCACCCAAAAATGAAAATTCTGTCATTTATTACTCACCCTCATGATTCATTGTGCTCCGATGCTTCCTGAAGCAGTGTTTTGAAATCGGCCATCACTAAATAAGTCGTTATTTTGTTTTTTTGCCACACCAAAAATATTCTCGTGGCTTTATAATATTAATATTTAACCACTGTACTCACATGAACTGATTTAAATACGTTTTTAGTACATTAATGGATCTTGAGAGAGGAAATGTCATTGCTACCTATGGAGGCCTCACGGAGCCATCGGATTTCATCAAAAATATCTTAATTTGTGTTCTGAAGATTAATGAAGGTCTTACAGGTGTGGAACGGCATGAGGGTGAGTAATAAATGACAGAATTTTTATTTTTGGGTGAACTAACCCTTTAAGTGACTGACGCACTCTGAAAATTGAACAGACAAATGCTGAATTAGAGACGGTAAAAGTGAGTGTGTCCAATATCATTGGTCTCAAAAAGTGGGTGGGTCTTGTCCCACCCACATACAATGGTTCCGATGCCCATGCTTGCAGCAACGCTACTGCCCAACACTGCCAAAGATGTATTTTACTTAATTGGATTAAAGAAAAACCACCATCAATTCACCAAAGGTTTTAAGAGATTTATGGTATACTTCTATTTGAAAGAATTGGCGCATCACTTTAAGGGAATGTCGATACTTTTTGATCCATCTGGGCTCCATTTTTGCCATCTTACCAGACTCAACTAAAGAAACTTTAGAGTTTGGTCAGACAGACATAACTTGGAAAATGCTGTTGTCATGCATGTACACTATCCTGGGCGTGGGTATGTATCTATTGTTTATTTATAGGTAAGTAAGTCACATTGGATCTAAATTATAAGCACTTTAAAATACAATCGGACAGAAGACTTCTCCGCGGTCTGTTCTGGCTCAGACTTAATCAGTGCCCCAGGAGGCAGACTTTGTTTTATAAAAATATAAGTCAAATTACATATTACAGTTAGTAACTCTAGCAGTACAAATATTCTACAAATACTCTATACATGTATTAAGTAAAGTATAAAAATCGAAAAGTTCCTCAAGGCAATATCAGCGGAGGTTCTGGTGCCGGAGAAGCTCTTCAAGTGGTCCCAAAGCAGCAACTAATGTCTCTGTCGTCGTCTCAGACATTTAATCAAGTGACCTCCCCAAATGAGGTCATCCAGACTGGAAACGCCCTTTATATAGCCTCTCTCTTTTACCTCTTGTTCTTTTCCTCCAAACTCCACTGCTGCCTTCTGCGTCTTGTCTTGCAACTGGCCTATCATCTCTTGGTAAGGCATTTTCTTATATTTTTTTCCAATCTTATTAGTGCTCTTTCTAATACATGCTTCTTCCTCTCTACTCTATTTTCTTAATAAACCACATTTCTAATAAAAAAGCTTTAATAACAAACAGTGTCTTGTCTTTTTTATAATAAACTACATTCTCAATAAAACAACAGTAAAACAAGTGTGGTGTCTTACTTAATAAACCACTTTCTCAATGATACAAGTGTGGTTTCTCTTTTCTTAATAAAGCATATTCTTTACAAAATATGTTATACAACACATTGGTCTTTGACCTTGAATTCAACTCTGTACAGCCGCTTCTGCACACACATACTGTATAACTCGCCAATGCTCTCCAGCCTAAAGGCAAATTCACACCGCACAGACAAACGCCAACAAACAAGTTGGCCGCTGGATTCAGAATTTTATGAAAAATAACTAATGTTCACACAGACACCAACAAACACTAATTGAACATGTTCAATCAGGTGAAAACAAACCACAACCAACACCAACAGATGCCGCCAGGGGTAACACACTGATCAGACAAAACCCAACAAATGTGTTTGCTGCCATTTGTCTGTGCGGTGTGAATTGGCCTTAACACTCACAGTACCACTGGGTCAATTCTATAAGACATTATATGAATGTTATATTCATTGTATTATAAATACAATACCTATGTAACAGTAACATAATTGCCCATATGAGGCATTCATATAAGGATCCAGCCTTGAACTAACTTGGGATACAGAAACACTGATACTTACAGTCAAATGGGTTATCAGCTGACGTCATACCTACAGGTTCTGATTAACAGTAAAGATCATTCTAGCAACGTAAGAAACTTTGGTGAGGGTGAATAATACCTTAATAACACATTCTGGATGGACTCTTCTCATCTAGGCCCCTGTTGAATTCTCCTGGAGACTATTCCTTTGGCATGGTCACATGCCTCTGAAAACAATTCGATGAAACAGGCGATATTTTCACTAGAACAAAACATGAAAACTACATCCACACAGAGCACAGATATAAACTTGTACTCGTGAATCGGTTATTGTTTAACATATTGTGATAAGGTACAAAGGACGAAGAGGAAAGTGTTTGAGAAGTGATAACCCAATGTTCAGAGAATTGGCTATGCAAATCCCAGTAAAAGTAACAGCTTCTGAGACAAAGTATACGGCCATAAAATGCAGCCTCACACCAATGAAGATGCTATCTTTTGCTCTCACACCTCTCCCATTGTTTTAGGGTGTGTAGACATTAAAATTCTGCACAAATTACTTGATTTACTTAACTATGATGATGAATGTGAACAAACAAAGTACTTGAAAAATATATTTGCTGTTGCATTTACTGAAACAGTAGTTCCCAGCATGCTATGCCTGTGACTTAATGGGGTGAATAAAAAATAAAGTATTGTTTTATTTCTGGTTTCACAGACAATGCTTAAGCTAGTCCTAGACTAAAATGCATGTTTGAGCTGTTTTAACTGCAAAACAAAGAATCCCGCACACTATCAATAGTTGCGAAATATATAAAAATATTTCATTAGCAACGTTTTGGTCTCATGACCTTCATCAGGCATCAACATACTATTCAAACTCCATTACATTTAAAATGATAACATGACCAATCACAGTGAAAAATCATCAATTTACAATCAAGCTAAATGACTGAGTACCTCATTAACACCACATCACATAGTTAAATCCACAATTATACATTGTCAATGGGAAAAACTGTTCACATTAAATAATGCTTCATCATTCATACCTATAGGTGATAAAGTCTGAAGGGTAAAGATCCAAAACAGCGTTAGGTGGCACACTCACTTTTTCAATACCACCAAAACTTAAGGAGGAAACATCGTGATTCGAAGACAAAAAATGGGCCGCAACTGGATAATTTACATCTTTTCTTCTGATAGAACTCTAATGCTCACAAATTTTTTGTTTTAGTTGACGAAGTTTTTCCCGACATAACCCAAACCACAAGGACACAAATAGACAACATGTGTAGAGACACAGGTCATCAATCCGTGTATCATTCGTTCTTTTCATATTCAATTAAGAAATCAAATTCGGAAAATCGAACTTGTTATTTCCTTATTCGTTTACAAATACAATATTTAAAAAACAAATAATGACTGTTTTTTTGTATTTTCGATTACATGCTCAAATTGAAAATGGGAATACGAAAAACCGCCCCACGAATCTGATTTTGATATTTAGTTATCCAATTTGGCATGACCCGGATGTAGCTGTGAAACAGGGTTGCCGAATCTGCATAACAACACCCTCCCAATACCCTATATGCACGGGTTACTTCCTGGTTGTCGTTAAGCCAGCTCGAGCACTTCCGGTGAACTGTTAGCTGTTCATTCTGTAGTCGTTGTACATCAACACAAAACCATCTATGGTTGACTTTTTAATGTTGTATTCATATTTTAATGCAGTTATCACATTTACCTAATTTGCCAATAAACCAGTTTTATTGATTGCAATAAAGATGAAGCTATTGGGACTGTTTAAAAACGCCGTGTCTGTAATTAGACACGCACACACATTATTTCTCCAGCACTTCAAATGTTATTTTTAATGTGATGACCACAAACATTATTTGTTCATCCTTCTGAGATTGTCCCCATTGTAAAACCGATCGTTTAAAAATGTAGGAAATGTAACATTTGATAAAAAAACACTTATTTAAAAATAAAAAAGACAGTACTTAGCACTTTAACCAGCAGTGGCGGCAAAGTAGCATTTATTTGCGCACATATCAGCCATTTCCTCTAAACGTTTTTCACTTCGTTTTTGACTAAATATTAAACATTATAAAATAACTAGGTTTAAATACATTTTGTCAATGTGAAGTATGAAATACAAAATCTTATGAAAAACAATAACTTTTATTGTGAATGACACAGAAAGCGAGCACCGTGCTCTCTCTTTATAATCACAGCAGATGTCAGTCAGTGCAGCGCAAGATCAATGATTTCAGCACACTTGTGAAAACACACATTTTATTCAATTAATCTAACTAAAGTGCACAATAAATATTTAATTTTTGAAGCTTTTTTTCCACATAAAAGTGTGAAAACTAATGGTCGAATTGAATTTAGCCGAGGAGGAACATTGAGGTACGTCTTTTTTTTTTTTTTTTTTATGCTGTCTTACGTTTGAATAACTAAATTAATGCTATGCCTGACTATTTAAGTGACTATATTCTGATTATAAACACAGTATTACACTACTGATGCTCAACACACCAGCAAATGACATCTCACCGGAAGTTTTCGAGCTGGCTTATATTAATGCGGAAGTTCTAAAGAACGCTCTGTGCATATAGTCCATTGCTGATCAATCTAGCCACAAAACGGCCATCATTATTCCAACTGAATTCCAGAGGTGTTCCCCTTCTAAAAAAAATAAATAAAAAAATGTAATAACTTTTCGGGGAGTAAAATTAGCATTTTTGGGTGGTAAATATTCCGTTCCACATCCAGGGAGGGAAGGAGGAATATTCAAGTGGGAAACCATATACCTGGCAACACTGATGAAAGAGCGCACGCGACCAGAGCCGGATTAAATAAATGGACTACACTAGGCCGGCTGCATTTTTTGGGCCCCCCTCCATCGATGTTATTTATGAATTGAAATCTGAAACTTACCAAAGTTACTAATAAAAGTTAATTCACATTTTACATAGCCTTGTCTTTGGTTACAAATTGGTTGTGTTGTATATTAAACAGTCTATCAGACTATTTTTTGATATTCATTATTTATACGTCATTACACGGCTCTATTAAATGCTATTAAATTATCCTCATCCATTGGGAGTGTCATTGTTAAGGCAGTAGTACCAGTAAATAACCAATAGGTGTCAGTAAACTATGTAAACAGCAAATAAGTTTATCTATATTATCATTTAATCAACACATTTAATTAAGATTTTCTGCAAAATGCAATAGCTTACAACATTTATAAATGTTGCAAGCTTAGAAGGCAAACATGACCCCTTCACATTCATCAAGACCATTTAGAAACTGTCTAACAATAAATAATAATAAATATAAGGATGGAGGATTTAAACTATGGAAAACTAAAGGTATTCAGACTATTAAAGACTTGTATATGGATGGAATACTTCTTACATTTCAAGAATTGTGTGATAAACACCAGATTCCCTCAAAACATTTTTTTTTTTTTTTAATATTCACAGCTTATAAGTTTTATGTCTTCCAGGTCTACAGATATTATGTACATTCCCAAACTGTCATTAATTGAGGAAATAATTGAAAAAAGAGGTGAAAAGGGCCAATTGTCAAAATATTATAATTTAATAATGTCTAACTCTAAAGAGTCTGCTGTAGACAAATTAAACGCATGGAGGAAAGACATTCAAGAAGAAATAGGGGAATTTGAATGGACTGAAGCATGTTTAAAGGCGCAAAAACAAATCATAAACACGCGGCTTAAATTATTACAGTATAAATGGTTGACAAGGGTTTATATAACACCTGAAAAACTCAATCATATGTCTAGCAATATTCCTGATATACAAAATGCCAAAATTATAAAGGAACTCTAATTCACTGTCTATGGGAATGTTCTGATATACAGAAGATCTGGAAGGATGTCATAAACTGTTTGTCAGAACGGTTTAATCTTAAAATACCACATTGTGCCAAACTTTGTGTACTGGGAATATATCCTACAGGTTCTCACAAACAAAGAAACACACTAGACTATTGGACTTTGGATTGTTACATGCCAGAAGAGCCATTGCTATGAACTGGAAGAGCATGGAAGCACCTTCTATAAAACAATGGATAAAAGAACTTGATCCATACTATTCAGCAAGCGATTAGCACAGTTTTTCCAGTCATTAAATCCAGTGACAAATTGTCTCTTATACTGAACAACTTGCAGCAGTAACAGAATACAGTGCCAGTAGACGGTGAGTACACTAACCATTTTCTTGACAGGGTTTCTCCATTTAGCTTTTTTCTAAAGAAATGTTCCTTGGTTAAGCTTCGGTTAATGTCTCCATATTTCCTCTGTGATGCAGAGAAATCTCCAATATTTTGACAGGGATGGTTTAGTGCAAAGTACTCACGCATCCTGTCATCAATTTGGTCCCACTTTGCAGGATCAGATGGTAGCTTGTTAATACCCTTTCTGGGTCTAGAGGCCTCTGCAAACGATATTGTGCTCTTCTGCTGGCTGCTGTTCTTCCATCAGTTTGTCGTTCTGTGACGGCGCTGATGTTGACGGCGCGGGCGCCACAGTGTCTTCCGCCGCGTCTTCCACCGCGTCTTCGGGCCGTGTCTCCGGGCCTGGCTCGGCCTTTGGCTCTGCTGACTCGAGCAGGTTCACAGCTGTCGGACGGCTGCCCGACAGAAACTTCTGTAAGCCCCCCGCTGTCTCTTCTTTTGTTCCTCTTCATTTTTTTTCTTTTTACGTTTTGCCGCACCCGAAAGCATCTTGAATGTTAGCCTACTCAAAACACACCTGCCTGCTAGCTTTGTTGTCCCACTCTAACCTCTGACCGCCGCTGACGTCTCCTCGGACTTAACTGGCTGGCGCCGCCGCCTCTATATAAATACAGTCATGGGCTGGCGTTAATGTGACGTAATGTAACAGTCTATGGTTAAGATAAACATCGTCACTATTTTTAGTTAATTAATAAATATTGAAATAAATTGTAGATAGGACATTTGTACATTTTATTTTATTTTTATTTTATTTTTATTATTATTATTATTATTATTTTTGTCCCTCTGTCTGGGCCCCATCCCGCCAATCGGGCCCTAGGCACGTGCCTAGTTTGCCTTTGCGTTAATCCGGCTCTGCACGCGACCATCACTGTCTGACAATCGATCACAATGGAAAGTTTTGTGTTCTTTAGAGGGAACAAGCGAATCACTTTAAAAGAAAATGACCTTACAACTGACAAGATCGGCAGGATCTTTCAGGTAAAGTTACTGTAGATTCAACTACAAATGCCAATTCACACTGCACCGACCAAGACACTTCGCCTGGTTTCGTCGGATCAGTGTTTTGGCTCTATTGGCGTTGGTTTAGGTAATTTGTTGATTGTAGACCATGGTCGGAGTCTGTCGGTGTAGGGTGAATTGGCCTTTATGTGGCAAATTGTTCGTGAGAAAATCGAATGTATATAATTGAATTGAATCCATGTGCTAGGTCTTAAAGTGACATCAGGCTAATATACCTCTCTATGTATATTAAAAAAATTCACTATGCTCTTTACAAAACTTTTGTTCAGAATACACCATTTTGATGTTCTGTCAGAAGGGAGGCCCACTGTCTTTGAAAACAATTGGACGCCATCTGCTAAATTACACCATAAATTCCAGTGGCCTGATAAATATCCTGAACTTGTTTATGTTGAAAATAAATATCTTAAAGGTCCATGGCCCCAGTTTGTACATCACTGATGACAACAATGTGGCTCTGTTTCCTGAGCCTGATGGCCACTTCAGTCTTCTTGACCTCACAGTAAGGGGTCATTATGAGGTGCACGGTGAGAGCATCAGCGTGGAGTGTTCACCTAATACACCTGTAACGCCCAACCCTACTCGCTTTTCCTTCCACCGGCCAGTCAGTGCAGCAGCGGGTTCTGCAACTGGTTCCTCTGCAGTTCCAAGAGCAACTATGCCAAAAACTTTCCAAAGGTAACCAAATTAAACAATTCCTCTTTGTAAAAACTTGAAACAACTAAATATGTTACACCTAGTACATAATTTAAGCATCACAGTATAATAGTATATAAAACAATTGAAGACTTTACATGCTTTCAGTGCATTAGTTACTTTGCCATCCAGTCACACAAGTTAATTGCCAAAAATATAAAAATGCTGCATGCATGTAAACATATACCCCTGGTTTCATAGACAAGGCTTAAGTCTAGTCCCAGACTAAAATGTTTGTTTGAGATGTTTTGAAAGCAACTTGCACTAAGATATCTTAAAATGTTTCAGTGCCTTTGTTTTGTCTCAAGATGCTCAGCAGTAATGTTTTTTTTTAATTTTTTATACGGAACATTTATGAAAGCTACTTAAATGCCCTAATTGAACTAAGACCTAATCCTGGCTTAATATAAGCCCTGTCTGTGAAACCAGGCCATAATGTACAGGAAGGATTCTAATATCAAATGTGCAAAAATGCTTTTGTTTTTATAATTATTTAGGAATATTTTCATTGCTGAACTTCATGATGGCAAGTTGGAGACCAACAAAACGTTAACGGTGCGTTTTTCTGAGTTTGAGTCTTCTGTTTCGGGTATTCTAAGTAAAGTTAAAGAGGCCCTTGGACAAGAAGACTCACTGATCCTGACTGATGGGCAAGGAAAGGAAATGGAACCAGAGGTATAATTAACATTTTGTATTTCTTATTATAGCAGCCTCAAGAACACAACATATAAATACAGCATACTTTGTTTTAAATGCTTCATAATCATGTTAGAAATTATTCCAAATCTTTTGTTTTATAAATTATTTACTATACAGGATCACATACTGGAAGCAGAATGCACGGAAAGTATTTGCTGTGCCGCAGGAAGAATTCCTGCAGCTACGAGAAGGTAAAAGGAGGAGACTGAGGTACAGAAACTGCTGCATTTCATTATTAATTAAATTCATTACAATTTCAATCACATTTGTATGGATTGTCAACTAAATTTGCTAGATATTCAGTATTTTCTTAAAAGTATATTTGAGAATTCAGGTCCTAGTGCAGATGCACAGCATCACTTGGGCTCAGTTGGGGCCACTAAATTCAGATGGGTTGATGGACTGGGACCTTAATTACTCTGTTTATTACAACAATTACTTTTGCTTAACATGTTATTTAAAGTCACAGGTTAATACATAGGATTACAGTTAGACTGCATGAAGCCCTTGAGACTTTAATAGGTTTATAATGATCAAAGTATAGTTAAAATGATTGTATCTGCTTACTTTCACTGTGAATACACTATCTGTTGAAAACAAATGTAATAATTTTTGCCTTGTATGATTTAAATGTTTTCCAGTCGAAGAGGTTGTGGACACTATTGAAGAGGTTGTGGCAGCAGCCCAGGGACTGCAAGTAGTGTCCACAACGATGAAAGAGCTAATGGAATTTGCCAATTCCCTTACAGATGCAGAAACCACAGCTGTCAGAGATGCTTTTGCGTGTATAATCTGCAAAGGTTTGTATAATTTTATATTTTATTCTTCAAAATAATATTTTAAAATGTTATTAAATTGTGTAAAATCATCAAGCAGTGACTGAACCTACCATTTTATGGAATAAGAAAAAATATATAATTTGTTTGTGCTAATCTAAACTTTATGAATACAACTGATTTACCACTTTCCACAAAGACAACAGTGTTCCACAAATGTATCGAATAGTTCTCAAATACTGTAACTATAGTATTTAAAACTGTTTTCTGAATCGAATTTCCAGGTCCAATGAACGAGCCCATGGTTTCATCATGCTGCCAAAGCCTTATTGGCTGCAGGATTTGCATTGAGGAATGGCAAACAAATTCTCCCTCCTGCCCAAAATGCCGTGCTGGTGATTCTGGCAACAACATACAAAGACTCATGGGCCTATCTGATGCATTGGCTGTACTCAGAAACATATTCTTGGATTAATACTATGTACTAGTATTATCAAACGTTGCACAATTGCGTTTTACTGTTGTTCTTACTGTTGTTCCTTCATCTCAAGATATGCAGTTCTAGTGCACAGTTAGATGTGCATCATTCCATTTGGTTATTTCATTTTGTTTTGCATCCAATCTGTGTATTGTATTATCCAATACAATTTTACACAACTGTTTTTTTGTTGCAAAATACAAACTGAAGCAAAATGTTTAATATATTTATGTCTTTGTATTGAAGAGTTTGAACAAGAAATTTTAAATACAACAGAGTTCTTGGCAAAAAATAGACTTGTCTGTTTATTCAACTGAGATTTGGGCATGGTGGCAGCTAAATACATGCCAGTGATGGAGTACTCGAGTCCGACTCGAGTCACTATTCTTTGGACTCGAGTCCGACTCAAGACTCCATTCTCTGGACTCGTGACTCGACTTGGACTCGCGGACTGATGACTCGTACTTGGACTCGGACTCGAGGATATATAAAATCGGACTTGAGCATTCATCACGTTGTTTTTGACTAAATATGTTATAAAAAAATTATATAAGTTTATATATAATATTATATAAGTTTTCGTGCCCAAGACCGGCCGGGATCTATTTTTTTCCCTCACAGACACTGCTACCGCTCGCTCTCTTGACAACACACTCACTGACATCACTCACTTTACGCTCGTGCATGATTCGCGGGCTAAATGTGCAAATTTGGAAAATGCAGAAAGATGTGCCCCGGATCATGAAATTCGCCTACACGAATTTTGCATCTAATGCTGGAAAGAACAGCGCTAAATGTTGCGTGTGTAATCGCACAATTGAGGAAAAGACTGGGACAACTTCAAACTTTAACAGACACCTGTCACGGATGCACCCAGAAAAGTAAGTAAAATGCTTTCCATTGGCTAACGTTAGCTTTTAAAAAAACTACTATTGACTAATGCATATATGATAATAAACAGAAGAAGCTAGGGTTGGGCGATGTTTGACAATTTGGCATCAGACGTCGACGATGTCTAATGTCTGGTTCAGATTACACAATTTTTTTGTCTGTTGATAACTTACTAGTCACTGTGTCAGATCAGATTACACAATTTTTTTGGTCTGTTGCAATGGTCACTGTTTCAGATGGATGACGCAATTTTGACTCCTAAAATCCTGTGGTGTCGTGGACAAGAAACATGTCAGACTAACGTTACACGTTGCTTTCTGACCAGTCGCGTGCCGTCACACACACACACACATTCACTTGAACACATACAAACGCACTCACGCTAAATCACTCAGTCACTCACTCACAAACGCTCTCTCTCTCTCTCTCTCACACACACACACTCACTCACACACTCTCTCTCTCTCTCGGCATATCGTATGGATTTTTACGTTTTAAGTATTTTTAAAATACAGTGCCCTGTAAAATGCACGTTTCTTTTTTTCACTGAGTGTATTTCTGTAATACAGTGTTAAAGGATTAGTTCATACAAAAATGAAAATTTCCTAATCATTTACTCCTCCCATTGGGAGCTCGAGACTCGACTCAGACTCGAATACGGGACTCGAGACTCGACTCGGACTCGAACGCTGGGGACTCGAGACTCGACTCGGACTCGAACTCTGGTAATGGTGACTCGACTTGGACTCGACTCGGACTCTTCTTTGGTGACTCGGACTTGGACTCGGACTCGAACACTGGGAGCTCGAGACTCGACTCAGACTCGAATACGGGACTCGAGACTCGACTCGGACTCGAACTCTGGTAATGGTGACTTGACTTGGACTCGACTCGGACTCTTCTTTGGTGACTCGGACTTGGACTCGGACTCGACAGTTGGTGACTCGACTACAACACTGGCATACAAAAATTGAATCCATTATTTGTATACCCAAGCTGATTTTATAGACTTCACAGTAGAAGTCTACTACATGCCTAATTAATACTGCCTAATTAAGACTTCACTGCTTAAAAAAAAAAAATAGAGAATTAATGTCACTTTTCATACATATCTTTGGGTTACATTTATGAGGTAAAGCAATGCATCCTGAAAAAGGCTATATTCACCGTTCACTGCTTCATTGAAAAGTAGAGAGATGTCTGGATACTTTTCTACAAAGTCCTGCTCTGCATGACATCTGTCCTCCTCAGAGGAAAAGGGGTCCGTTCCAAAGGTAGACGTCCAAGTCAGCGACGATCCCAACTCCTGCTCGTACATATTTGCCACAACAGAGGCATTGGGCAGCAGCTCATCTGGAATTTTTGATGGACATCCACTTGCTGCAAGTTCATTGGGTATTCCACGGCCTAAAACAATTAAGCATGGTAAACAGCAGCTATCAAAGTGAATGGGCCCTGAAAGTGAATGTGCCGTGATTTTAAAGTGCCTATTCAGAAAAATATTGTAAAGTCCTCAGAGCATACCTGGGATCCTATGAGCATTCCATGCCTGCACTACTCTATTTAGTCCAATTGGCTTAACTGACATGCCAGGTTTGAAGTGCAGAATTTAGTCATACTGTCCTCCATGTTGATGACTTCTTGGTCTAGCAGGTGCACCAGGGCCTGTTTCAATGGGTAGTTCATCCGATTGTTCACTTCAGGCCAAATCCTTTCAACTCTAAGATTCTGAAAAACAATGTTTCATATTATATGAAACACAATGAAGAACGTATGAACTAATAAGGAAAATAAATTGCCAGTTTGAATGCACATATGTATTATTAATTACATATTTTTATATTGGTTTGTAGTCTTATAACTGTTATCAGCATTGCAAAAACCTCACCATTGTTGAAGCTGTTTGGAGGCATGGTTGTCTGCTGAGGTTGTGTCTGTGTCTTGACAGCTTCTCTTGCATGTATAGGGACATGTAAATTCCCTACCATGGTCAACCCTGAGCTGGTCCCACATGCCATAGTTAACTACAGCAGATCTGAAATAAAAAGATGTAAATTTGTTGCACATGACAATTGTGAGAAATGCAAAGACAATTTTTAGCACTTTTTTATGTTGACAGCAATGCATATTCACTGGGTAACATTTCAGTATGGCAAACACATAGTCACTATTAACTATGACTTTTGACTCCTAATTTACTGCTTATTATTAGTTAGTAAGGTAGTTGTTAAGTTTAGGTATGGGGTAGGATTAAGGGATGTAGAATATGATCATGCAGAATAACGCATTAATATGCCAATATGCAAACTAATAAGCAACTAGTTAAAAGTGAGAATTGGTCCCCATATTGAAATGTTACCATTCACTGCTTGTTACTTCCTCTGAACATGCTCACCTGTAAACTTCTTCATAAATTACGAGGTGTTTTTCACTGGCATTGTAGCATTGGCAATAATTTTGCTGCTGTAGCCATCAACTGCCAAAACGTGCGTTACACCGAACATCACAAGCTTCTCATTTTGATCAAGGTGTAGTTTGTGGCCCATATATTCGGCATGATATGGGACTGGGTTAAGATTACGTGCACCCTAAACAAGGGGGAACATTTGATTATTGCAGGCTTACATCTTGAACCCATAGCTCATGTATTTACAGAATGTTTTTTGCTACAAGATAATTCTTATAAATGCTGGTTATAACTAATTAAGTTCCACCGCAAATACTACGAAGGAAATTTGAAGTAATCATATTTCACTAACATTCTTTTTTTGCAGGGTTAACATTTAAATGTTTTTGGAATGCTTCTGATAACAAAATGTTTTAGGACTTATGCCACAGTTTGTATGGTGAAGGAAGTAACGAAAGGAAACAAAACTAGATGCATATATATACTTGGATCTCATGACCATGATTTGTGGAACAAGTAATCAAGATTTTTTTCTGTCTAGTAATAGAGGGTGATTGTGATGCCACTTTATCATGCTTATTATTATTGTTTAATACAGAGCACAAGTGTAGCAAAACCTACCTGCCGTCGCAATTCGTGGTATGGCTGATGAATTTCTCTCAGCAATTTTCCGACTCGACTTTCTCCTGCACGCACTCCCAGTGAAGATAGATAGCCAGTCATGAACTTGCGGCCATACGATGACCCCGTCTGTTAAGAAATTATAACCATGAAATAATGTTTGAGTGATAAGATTATTGTATCCATGACAACCAAAGACTGAGAAGCAAGATATTTAAAAAGTATACAACAATGGGACATTTGACTGTACATAACATTTTTGGCATTATCGATAGCCTACTGCTTGAAATCGTAATCGAAACCGGCCTACAGTAAATACATGAAACCTTAAATAAAATGGTTATTGAACTACAATAGGCTACAATAAAAAGAGCAGCGACAGGAAATAAAAATGAACACAAAAACTAGTGCCTATACTTACCTTAATATAAACATAATTCAACATATCATGTTTTAATAGCTCACTTTAAGCGTTTATTACAAAATAATTGCTAAAAGTAAATACAATTAAAAGAAAAAACATCTACAGTTAATTGTTTCGAATGCAAAGCTGCCTGTTTCGTGAAGGACCAACTTAGCTGTGAATGCACTGTCTTGTCCCAAAAACACTGGTCGAACAGTACGAATATAAATAATAATAATAAGATAAAGAAGAAGATGAAAAAACGTATTTACCTCATAAATAGATCCAATCATAGCTGCTTCCAGTTCTGTGTCCGATACTTGTCTTTTTCGACGAAGGTTGTGTTTAAAACAGATTCGTCTAACACTCATTTCAGAGCATCGCTGTACACCCATTGTTGCAGATGGGTGGAAATCTCTGCATGAGTCTTGCCACTTTCGAATAAGCCTTTAACCAAATTAATGTATTGGTCTAGAGCGGCCATAGTAAGGTAGCCTACTGTATCTGCTACTGTTATGGTGGAACCATATGTGTGAAGACAAACTTCCGGGTCATGCCAAATTGGATAACTAAATATCAAAATCAGATTTGTGGTGGAGGCGTTTTTCGTATCTCCCATTTTCAATTTGAGCATGTAATCGAAAATACAAAAAAACAGTCATTATTTGTTTTTTAAATAATGTATTTGTAAACGAATAAGGAAATAAGAAGTCCTTTTTCGATTTTCCGAATTTGATTTCTTAATTGAATATGAAAAGAACGAATGATACACGGATTGTGATTATACCATCAGTAATTTTCCGGTATGATCCCGCCTCAGCCTGAGCCAGGTCGTATTTTCCAGCTCTTTTGCGAAAAAGGTGGAATTTCTCAGACATCTTCTTTTTCTCATCTCTCTCTGCCTCCTTTCTCTCTTCATCAATCTCACCAGCACCACCAGGCGTCTCATTGTGCTGATGAGGAAGGTTTTCTGTCGTGGCGGTGGTCTGTTTGAGCAGTACACAGGGTTGCTGTTCATGTACATGCTCCACACAACTCGCTTTCTTTGGTCGTGAACTTAGTTGTTCCATGATAACACTCATGCTGAAATCAGAATACTCCGAAAAACCCATTAACTTATGACTTAGACTTATGTATTCATAAATAAGTTTTGCTTACCTTACACTCCCTGTTATGCAAAACAAGGCGTTGCTAAGATGACACATCACAGTTGTCACAGTAATATTGTTTTGGCATATACTCTGAGTTCATTCAGTCTGCAGTGATCGCTTCTATCCAATGGTTTTTAGATACCATTTGTCTTAAAGTCCAGAGATAAGAGCCTCATGGAGATGCTGTAACTATATCTTGAAAGACAAAAGTCACATTTTAAAAAAAAAAAAAAAAAATGTTTATAATCTAATTGTATTTTAATTTACCAGAAGAATAAATTACAAGCATTTGTTTGTTAAACCATTCTTGATTGAAATATTAATTTTTAAAAACTCTACTAAATTAACACAGTAGGTTTACCAGGATCCATCAAAGTGTGGTTTCTTGTTAATGCGTGGACCACTGTATGGCGGGCCGGAAGGTCCAAAAATATGGCTACCGACTTGTCGCGGGAATCACTATACAATTGCCAGTAGCCAATGAATTTACCACTGATAGGCCGGCGGTGCATCTGTATACACCAGGGGTACTCAACAGGCGGCCCGTCAGCATTAAATTTGTGGCCCGCATCATGCTACACATAAATGTATTTTTATTATAATTTGCGTTCAAAATTAGCGTGAATATTACTTCGGTTTTTTCATGTAAACTAGGGTAGGCGTACAGTGCGCGTGACGCTGTAATAATCAGCAGAGAACGTGTATAGTGTACGCGCGCAGCACAGTTTTTCTAACCGCAAAGAACAATATAAACTGAAGGCACTTTCATGCGCGCATTGAATAGTTTTTGCACTAATTTAGTTTGTCCACAAGGTGTCAGCACTGAAACGGGCTGTTGTTTCAGTCTGAAAACAAACGGAGAAGACAGAACAAGAGTAACAAAAACACAATAGCCGACCGTGTTGAAGAGCGCTCGTTTGAAAAGATATCAGCAACTCTAATTTTAAACAAGTACAAAGACATTTTATTGTAACTATTTGAGCGAAAAAGACTAGACAAGCATGAATCTCTCTAGTGCGCATGTGTCGAGCACTTGTGTTCGTGAACGCCATCAAAGGCTCGAGACTGTGCGCGCAAGTAAAAAACAAAGTAACCTTATTTTTCCATGATGAAATGCAGTTGACATTCCTCAAACTTTGCAGTGTGTTGCCGAGCAACATGAAAAACAAACCTTTTATTCTTAATGTCAATGTGTTATAAACAGAAAGCAAGCAGAGAGCGCTCCCATTACAGACCTGTCATCACATCATTGAGCTCACGGAGAATATCTGATTTATCATGTTTTCAACGTTGGTTATAGTTAGATAATTCATGAGATTGTGATTGAACATTAAAAAAAAAGATTTTTGGATTCTGACCAAATTAAAATTTAGGTAATAATAATACAAATAATAAAACATTTATTCTCTGAATATAAATAGGTGTTATAAAAAGTGTTAAAAAGGTGCGATGGAGTATAAAAAGACTATAAAAAAGTGCAATGTTTTCGTCTTACGGACAAACTCTCATCAGCCAGTGAACAACAGCCAGACCTTAAATTTCTTGTGAAAACAATGCAGACATTTCAAATGAATAAGGATTTCTTTTCATCAGTTCTTGTTTTTCTTTTGTACATTAAGAATAAAGCAAGACAAGCTATTAATCCTTTTTTTAAATGCCATTTATCATGTTCAGTGACACTTTAAAAAGGACACCATACTATTAAGACTTAGCTAGATAATAAACTGCACTTTTAGTAAATAAACTGTAAAACTACAAATATTGTCTTAAGTAGGCCTAAAAAAAGTCTTACGATACAAGTTATAATTTGTGGCCCTTCACGTTTCATTTGGTTAAAATGCGGCCCTCTTGGCCTCTGAACTTGAGTACCCCTGGTATACACACTCTCCTCACGCAGCCGGCGACTCACTTTCCTCACGCAGCTGACCACTGACTCTCCTCAGCTGGCGACTCACTCTCCTCACGCAGCGAACGACTCACTTTCCTCACGCAGCTGACCACTGCGATTTCCTCACGCAGCTGGACTGGCGACTCACTTTCCTCACGCAGCGACTCTTTCCTCACACTGACCACACTCTCCTCAGCCGGCGACTCACTTTCTCTTCCTCAAGCGAACGATCACTGCAGCGACACTGACTCTCCTCAGCCGGCGACTCACTTTCCTCACGCAGCTGACCACTGACTCTCCTCAGCCGGCGACTCACTTTCCTCACGCAGCGAACGACTCACTTTCCTCACGCAGCCGGCGACTCACTTTCCTCACGCGACTCACGCAGCTGACCACTGACTCTCCTCAGCCGGCGACTCACTTTCCTCACGCAGCCGGCGACTCACTTTCCTCACACAGTGAAACTCACTTTCCTCACGCAGCGACGACTCACTTTCCTCACGCAGCCGGCGACTCACTTTCCGCAGCCGGTGACTCGCTTTCCACAGCCAATTGACTCTCCTCACGTTTCTTTTCAAATACTGTGATGGTGCAATAAATATTTTGTAACATTTCAAATGTCTTCACTCACTTTTCATCACTTTAATGTATGATGAATTAAAGTATTCATTTTTTACAAATAAAAGTTTATCATTTTTTGTGTTGTAATATTTATTCTGAAGCAATATTCCCATCAGTGTTCTGTAAACTGTTAGGCTACTGTTAAGATGTAAACTGTAAATCATCAGATTTGTATACGCTCCCTTAAAGGGATAGGTCAATCAAAAATAAAAAGTCTAGTCTAGTTGTTCCGAACCTGTATGAGTTTCTTTCTTCTGTTCAACTAAAAATATATTTTGAATGTCAGTAAACAGACAGCTGACTGTAGCGAGTGACTTTCATAGTAGGAAAACAAATACTAAGTCACTGGTTACCATCAACTGTCTGGTTACTGATTCTTCAAAATTATCATTTTTAGTTCAACAGAAGAAAGAAACTCATATAGGTTTGGAACAAGTTAAGTCATCATGACAGAATTATAGGTTTAACTATCCCTTGAAATTGATTGTCATTTCATTTTTTTTTTTTTTTTTTTTACCTTTATAAAAAAAGGT
Source organism: Culter alburnus (assembly GCA_028476615.1). Lineage (NCBI taxonomy): Eukaryota > Metazoa > Chordata > Actinopteri > Cypriniformes > Xenocyprididae > Culter > Culter alburnus. The sequence continues at coordinate 68,423 of JAOTNS010000627.1, forward strand.
AATTTTCCCCTAATCTTGGCTATCAATTTCATGTTAGGCTAATTAGAATAACTCACTGTAGGGCTTTTACCATTATTTTTTCCACGGCAGAGGAAATATGCATCAGAAGTGGCATTTAGATGCATGTATAAAATTGAATATGAATGTGCAAAACAAGCATGAATACACTGTTTACAATTTTACCTAAGACCTAAAAAGCTTTTGTGGATTTTACAAATTATCTTTAATATACATATTCTGAAAAAGTGACATTTCCCTTTTTGCAAAGTTCAAATGTTGATAAAATATATAACTTAACTAAAGATACATTAAACTAATGTGTTACAACAATGCAATTGTGAAATGTCAAAAAATCTGCAGAACCATGTTTAAGCGTGACAACTGCAAATCAAAAATGTATCTTGTATCTAAAAAATGGTAAAACCCTACAGTGAGCCCTAATTAACATGAGATTGATAGCCAAGTTAGGGGAAATTACCTTTTTTATAAAGGTAAAAAATATAAAAAATGCCACGACATCAATTTCAAGGATAGTTAACCTAAATGATAATTCTGTCATCATTGACTTACACTCTAGTTGTTCCAAACCTATGAGTTTCTTTCTTCTGTTGAACTAAAAAGGATATTTTGAAGATCGTTGACGCTACAGTCAGCTGTCTGTTTACTGACATTCAAAATATATTTTTATTTCAACAGAAGAAAGAAACTCATACAGGTTCGGAACAACTAGAAGGTAAGGCAAGGATGACAGAATTTTTATTTTTGATTGACCTATCCCTTTAAGGGAGCATATACAAATCTGATGATTAACAGTTTCATCTTAACAGCAACAGTTTACAGAACACTATGGGAATATTGCTTCAGAAATTACAATTACAACACAAAAAATTATAAACTTTACTAGATGTAGTTAGTTATTATTGCACCATCACAGTATTTGAAAAGAAACGTGAGGAGAGTCAATTGCTGCGTGAGGAAAGTGAGTTGCCGGCTGCGGAAAGTGAGTCGCCGGCTGCGGAAAGTGACTCGCCGGCTGCGGAAAGTGACTCGCCGGCTGCGTGAGGAAAGTGAGTCGTTCGCTGCGTGAGGAAAGAGTCGCCAGCTGAGGAGAGTCAGTGGTCAGCTGCGTGAGGAAATTGAGTCGTTCGTGCGGGGGAGTGTGTTACAGATGCACCGCCGGCCTATCAGTGGTAAATTCAGTGGCTACTGGCAATTGAATAGTGAATTCCCGCGACAAGTCGGTAGCCATATTTTTGGACCTTCCGGCCCGCCATAGCTGGCGTCCCTTATTTTTCTGTATTGAAGGTGGCAACCCTAGTCACAACATAGGACAATTTTGAGATTTGGCTTCTCTAATAATGAAAGCAGTTTTTTTTTTCAACAACAGGTCCATGTAAAACAAAGAAATGTTTAACCATTTACTGCATTTTAAATTATGTCAATACTAATTATATTAATTTTGTCATGTATGACAGTGAAAATGCCACATCACGTCAACAACCCTATTATCTTTTAAAATAATATCTTAAAATCTTTTAAAAATGATCAAGTCTGAACAAATATAATCAAATACACTTTCTGAGACATTTTATATCTGTAAATTAGAGCATATTAAATGAAATGTATTATTTACATGTGAACTGACCAATCACAGGCAATCGACCATCATTTTACCCCCTGTAATTACTTTCTTCAGCACATCTAACATCTAACACGAACGAGTTACTCGGTTTAAACACAGAAAATGTTAACTGCCATGTTTTTATATATTAACAATGGCATATATTTTCACTTTCTAAGAACATATATCTGAATTATCAGGAGAAATAAAAGCAAGAAGAAAACTGAAGTGGTTTCCTCAAGCGCAGCTCTACCGTCTGAGGTAAACACAACACAAGCCCATCACCATAGCAACCCACAACGGTCTCCCTCTATTGGCAACGGTTGTATTTTTTCAAAACTTTAGTGGCGTAATGACTCGGTGTACTAAACTCTTTTTGTCACATTAATAAATTAATACAAATATACATTAATAATTAAATATTAATACCAAAACAAACATTTCATGGGTGTATGACAAATACAGTACCAAACTGGAAAAGTAACTGTACATCTGTTAATGAATACAGCAAATCTGCTTATTCAACAAAACAGTTAAAACACGTGAAAATCGCCACATTGGTACTGGGAAGATGTAGAACATGAATCTGGTGGAGTTTGAAGAAAACAAGTTGATTTCATATTTTTATGAATTTTTAAAATGTGTCTGTATAGTAAAATAAACAGTATTGGTCATGAATTTGACATAATTATTAAAGAATGAACAGTTAAAACACATGAAAATCACCACAGTGGTACTTGGGAAGATGAAGAACATGAATCTGGTGGAGTTTGAAGAAAACAAGTTGATTTCATATTTTTATGAATTTTTAAAATATGTATTGCCAAAAAAAAAAAAAGAAAGAAAATGTATTATTTCATAGGGCCCTAAAAATTATTTTTTTTGTTAATTTTAATTTGTTATTAATTGTACAGACCTTATTCGGCAGAGAAACAAGCGCGCCACCATCTTTATGAAATTTTCTTGAACTTCCGTTTTTGTGGTAGCTCTGTACATTTCTATGGCATCGCTGCTGAAGAATAATTAGCTGGTGAAGTGAATTTACTTGTTGTAGAGTTAAAGTTATCGTGAGCATTGTAATGTCTAAAGCAGATGTCTTAACAAATGTCAGTAGAGCGGGAAGATTTTAAAATCAGCAGTTTGTTCATAAATACGTAAGATCGCTGTGGAGATACAAACCGGAAGAAGTCAAAAGACAACGAGCGCAGACCTGAAAAGGGGCGGGGCTACAAAAGGTCTCTAAGTTTCATAAGTTATAATTAGACATAAGTTATAATTGCTATGGAGTCTTAAAAAATAAAACCGAGTTTGCTGAATATTACGCTGAATATCCGCTTGTTAAGGTGCTAAAGAGGATCTTTTTGTCGACTGAGAAACCAAAGACTGTTAGTGAGTTTTTGAAATGAGCGCATGCGTAAGAACAACCCCCCTCCTTCGAAGGAACGCCTCCCAAAACTCGTGCACGAGTACTGGAACACGAGTGTTTACCACCGGCATTCGCTGTGTCGTGTTAGTGGATTCATTATGTCGGACTCACCGCAGGTAACTCATAATCTGCAGTTGTTATTCCTGTCTCCTGACAAAAACATTGCATGCAGCGCCTGTGGAGTGTGGAAAGTTACTGGAGCACGCAGCCGCGCTCGTCTCTCACAAGGAACGTCACGGCAGTGATTGACAAGCCAGAGGGCCAATCCGTCTCTCACAAGAAACGTAATGGCAGTGATTGACAAGCCAGGGGCCAATCGTTTACACGATGATCGCGTAAACGATTGGCTGATGTTTTTAAGGCCTACCTCGTGCACAGATGATGTATATGATATTATCCTTTCAGTGCACCTAATAAATGTCTTTTCATTACTAAAGACAGTTTCAAGTAATATTGCAAAAATGTATAAAACAAAACATCCTCTTTAGCACCTTAAGTCGTGACGTAAGGAACGCCATTACTGGGTCCAAGCCTCGACTCGTTTCACTTGAGAATGCTATCTCCACAGACGTTTATGAGCGCTATTTCTTCATAATAAACATTTAACATTTTAAAGTAAAAGTTTAAAATACTTACAATCTACAAAACAGTCTCCGTGCTCACAGCGTCACAGACATTAATATTTAACGATTTATAAGAGATGAATCACTGTCTGGCCATCTGGGATTTTGGTATGTAGATAAAAGTATTAAGGTTATAATTGGTTTTTTTTTTTTTTTTTTTTGTAGTATTACACCACATCGTGTGTGTATATTAGCACCATTTGTTGTTTTCTTGTGGTATGAGACTTAACAACCGAATTGCAATGACTGTTTTCATGACTTCTAAGATTAAAGTGTCTTTATTTGTATGTGACCATGCAAACAGGAGAATAAAAAATACATGATAATAACATTAAATGTTATAAAAAGATATACATGTTCCATGCGCTGTTACGATATTTTTAGTATTAGAGATTTTCAGGTTTTATGTTTTTATTTTTTTCTGATCTTTGTCACAGTTGAAATGGCTGTGCTGCTTAATGAAGTGTGGAAACCATTATACAGTGTCTGTTTTCAGGATTCTTCCTGAATAACAAGTTCAGATCATTTTATTAAATCCATGTATGTGGTTACAGCTGAATGATATAAAACAGTGAAATGTCCGTCTGTCTCGCCTGCACTGGAGATGGGGATGTGAGCTCCACCGACAGTTTTCACTCTATTGGTTGTCGCTCATGAAATTCACTTATGATTTGCATAAAGATTAAATTTCTTAACTTTAGATTTAAAAAATAACATTTTTGTAAAATTATTCATAAGTTATGCTGTCCTCTGTAGTAGACACCAGGATGCATTTTTTTAAATTAAAAGACATGAATAAACATGAAAAGGCAAAAACAACAGGATTTTTTTTAACCAATCAATTTTTAGGTTTCAGGATTTTTTACACCAAACTTTGTATAAAGATGAATTTTTATGATATCATCTAATATTTCATGGTAATTTCTTTCCCCATTTACTTGTTGTGTCTCAAAATGCCTGATAAACATGATTTAAGTCCTGGTGTCCTCGACAGTGGTCGTTTCGTAACAAAGTCGTATTTTGATTTGAAACTCCATATCATTTTCCTGACATGTTGATTTATTACAAACAATTTGAAAAATAGTCAGATATAAATGATACTAACAAAATATTGTCATATTTCCAAAAGGGTGTTAAATTTGATCACTAAATTAATTAATGTCCGCCATTTTTAAAGACCAAGGACAGGAAGTGATCATGGTCTCTGAAAAACCATGAATGTGCTCTTTACAGGACATCCAGAATTAAAACGGTGACATGTACGGTCTCAGAGAAATTGACTAAAATATAATGTCCTCTTACAGAGGACAAAACTCCATAGCTGGGAGTCAGGAGGATATTTGGAGCTCCGCGCCTGTGACCACAGTACAGTCAGTCGAGCTCGTGTGTTTATCGTCCATCAGTTCAGTGAGAATCCGATCAATGCAGAGACTTTCTCGTGAGGAAACACTGTGAGTCTTTACAGAGCTTCATGGCGAGAACTAGCGAACTCTCTCGTACTGTAGCAGCGATGAGAACAGCTCGACAGGTGAATATGTTTTCCAAACGTAACTAGAAATCTCTTTCTTTTTTCTTCAGAAAAACAGCCCAAAAGCATGAAGAGTCGCTTCTTTTCATTCTTCAGAAACGCTCCGGATGTGAAACGTCAAGGCAATAAAGAAGCTGATATACAGCCTCCGTTGGACACAGATTCAGCGGATCCACAGCCGGGTCCATGTCTTAATGATCCAATGGATTTTCTGGATCTGACTGATCTTCTTCCGTCATTTCCAGAATCTCCAGGTGCTGCTTCAGAGCAAAGCCAAGATCCAACCTGGTTAAGAGCCGTCTCTTGCCCGGGACCATCTCCCCGTGAGTATTTGACCTTTTCTTGCTCTTCCACTGATTGTTTCACACCAGAGTCTAGTTTGTTTAGTAAGTCTGTGTATTTAAACACATGCAGTATGTCTGATCCTTCATCTGCCATTCCCAAAGTTACGTGATGATGAATGTAGTACTTTTGATCCATTTAGGATTATTTTCCTGATTCCCTGTTTAAAGTACGATTATAAAGAGACTCCAGGTCATGTAAGATGATGAATCTCATATATTAACATGTTTTTTGGGACATTTTCACAGGTCCACTGTCTGAACTTTATGACATGGAAGAGGATATTGGACGAGGATACTTTGGCATTGTGCGCAAAGGGATCCGGAGATCCAATGGCCAGCAGGTAAATCACTCTTATGTTCACCAACTGTACCATATAGATCAGTGCCTTCATCTAGTACACTTCAAAAATAACTTCTTCTTCTTTATCAAATTCATCAAGAAGCTTACAACAGGCCGGTTTGCAGTGGCTCTAAACCTAAACCCCTAAATCGTCTGCTGAATCGGCCTCCGTTGAGCCCCTACATTTTACACATGCTGGCTGGAAGATCGGTACATCCTCCCTCATCCTGGAATATTCGGAGTCCTGCAGAGACCTGTACGGATTCATCCTCAGGGAAAAAATCTAGTGTCAAATAATTTAGCCCCAAAAAATCTTCCTTAGTGCAAAAAGGAGCAGAAAATGTATTGTACAAAACAAGAACACTAAAGAATCTGGTGAAGTTTTGTAGAAAACATTTTTTATTCTTATGAATTTTTAAAATATGTCTGTATAGCAAAAAAAAAAAAAAAAGCATATTTCATAGGGGAAAAATAAATGGCTAAATAATAAAATAAAACAGCTTTCATAGGGCCCTAATGCTGCTCTCTTACTGTATCAACACTCTTGGAAAGCTTCTTGGTCAATTAAATTTGACGACCGGAACCAAATGTTTTACAATTAATGTTATTGATATGAAATGCATTTCAACAATTCTTCAAAAGACTTTAATTTGTTTAAATTTAATTGAAATCTTTTATTGTCTGTGATTCCATAAGATTGGCAATCAAGAAGATGCTGAGGATATCAGGAACGGTCTTGTTCATGGTGGAGGTGAAGAGTCATTAGTGTCCATTCCTACTGACAAAAAGTGGGAACTTCCACACTCCTGATTTATGGCCGGATTAAAAATGTACAGAAATAAATGAAAGGTACATTTGAAAGAATATCATCTCTACTCTAATGAGATCTAGAGTCTTGTCATGTGGCCTGATAATGTTTTATTTTCATTGTACAATAGTTAAAATGTAATAAATCTGATGCAATAAATAAATGACGCTGAATATTGCATTTCTGCAATGACTGTTTTCATGATCCTTCTAAAATTAAAGCATTTTATTTTTATGTAACCATGTAAACTTTTCTCCTGCCTGGAGTTTCTGAGCCTGTGTTTGCAGAAGTGGCTCTAAACTTTTGTTGAATCGGCCTCCGTTGAGCCCCTTTATTGTGCACATGCTGGAATGGTTTGTGGAGGAAGATCGGTATCCTCATCCTCATCCTGGAATATTCAGAGTCCTGCAGAGACCTATACGGATTCATCCTCAGGGAAAAGCTGAGCGAATCACAGGCTCGTAGCTTGATGTACCAGGCGGTGTTTGCAGCCAAGCACTGTCTTGATGGAGGTGTCTTCACCGTGACATCAAGCTCAACAACTATGTGATCAACATGGCGACGAACGGTCAAACTGATGATGAAGTTGTCAAAAATGGCATTAAGGGGCGATTCATACAGTAGGTTCATAACCTCTAACAAAAAAGGTCATAAAATGTGATCATTTGGTCGCAGGCCTTTATAAATAGGAGCAGAAAATAGTAGTGCCCCTAAAAAATCTTCCTTAGTGCAAAAAAGGAGCAGAAAATTTATTGTACAAAACAAGAACATTAAAGCTTATCTTGCGAGATCACAATGACTGCTCCTTATATTTATATTTATTGGCAGATGTTCAGTTACTTTAAAATATTAAAATGTTAACACAAAGGAATTGTTTGCTTTGAATATGTTACCGTGTGGATTACAAAAACCCTGAATTATCAGGAGAAATAAATGCTTCAGTGGCTTCCCTCAAGCGCAGCTCATAGCTTGTGTTTATTAACATCAAATCATTTTCACTTTATAATTATCAATGTCACAAAATACACACTATTCACACACCTGTTATCTTAACTGTTATTATCTTTTAAAATTATTCTTTAAGGACAAAAATGATCAATGTCACTGTCAAAACACATATACACTACTCTGAGTCTGAGTAAATACACTTTCTGAGTCATTTTTATATCTGTAAATTAGAGCATATTAAAATGAAATGTATTATTTACATGTGAACTGACCAATCACAGCAATCGACCATCATTTTACCCTGTAATTACTTTCTTCAGCACATCTAACATCTAACACGAACGAGTTACTCGGTTTAAACACAGAAAATGTTAACTGCCATGTTTTATATATTAACAATGGCACATATTTTCACTTTCCTAAGAACATATATCTGAATTATCAGGAGAAATAAAAGCAAGAAGAAAACTGAAGTGGTTTCCTCAAGCGCAGCTCTACCGTCTGAGGTAAACACAAGCGCATCACCATAGCAACCCACAACGGTCTCCCTCTATTGGCAACGGTTGTATTTTTTCAAAACTTTAGTGGCGGTAATTAATGACTCGGTGTACAATAATCTCTTTTTGTCACATTAATAAATTAATACAAATATACATTAATAATTAAATATTAATACCAAAACAAACATTTCATGGGTGTATCACAAATACAGTAGCCTACCAAACTGGAAAAGTAACTGTACATCTGTTAATGAATAACAGCAAATCTGCTTATTCAACAAACAGTTAAAACACGTGAAAATCGCCACATTGGTACTTGGGAAGATGTAGAACATGAATCTGGTGGAGTTTGAAGAAAACAAGTTGATTTCATATTTTTATGAATTTTTAAAATATGTCTGTATAGTAAAATAAACAGTATGAATTTGACATAATTATTAAAGAATGAACAGTTAAAAAACATGAAAATCACCACAGTGGTACTTGGGACGATGTAGAACATGAATCTGGTGGAGTTTAAAGAAAACAAGTTGATTTCATATTTTTATGATTTTTTAAAATATGTCTGTATAGTAAAATAAACAGTATTGGTCATGAATTTGACATAATTATTAAAGAATGAACAGTTAAAACACATGAAAATCACCACAAGTTATCTGATAGTAGATTAGACAATAGTTTAAAACAGCTTTATTCATCGTTGTGTAATTGGAGAAAAAGGCTTCTAAACGGGGTTAAATATAACTTTGGGGCTTGTGGGTGGATGAAAGTGGTAAAATGAGAATATTCTTATTCCTTATTAAATGTACAACCCATAGTATGTTTTTTGAACCATACTATAGTAAATTGTAGAATACTGTATATATTACAACACTTTATAATGACTGCTACAGCATACTGCAGTATAGTGAACTGATACTGTAATAAATACTGCAGTATACTTTAGTTTTTACTACATTGTGATTCTGTTGACTGTCTATTATGTGTCAGCTCAGCTGATTTTTGGACTGATGGGGAGAGGGAAGTTTATAAGTTTATAATGGAGATAAAAAAAACACGCTTAAAAGCAGAAAAAAAAATAATATTTATATATATATATATATATATATATTATATATATATATATAACACTAGGCTAAATGGGAAATCACTAAATACCAAAACTGTATATTTATTATTATTATACTACTACTGTATTTAATTTCTCCCACTTTTGTCTCCTTTTATCTTGCTTTCAATACAAGTTTTTTGTTAAAAAAGGGCAGATACCCCTATATGATTAACATACAACTTGGCGCACAATCTTTAGCTCTATTTAGATTGCTCCTGCTGACTAGAACATAACTTTCTCCTTTCTGTGTCAGTGGGGAAACCATGCATTCATACTGCTTTCTCTGAGTGACTGGATCATCCTCATGCAGCACTGCAAACCATAACAGAGACTAAAACATGTAGGAAAGGACAGACAAATGCTTGACATGCAGTTTATTAGAAATGTATAAATCCATTGTACTAAATCAGTGCAAAAGTCAATGTGTGTGTATAATCATGTTTTGTTTTAGAATTAAATATATTGTGTATGAATGTATACAGTAATAGTGAATGGGGTGCATAAGAATTGTTAACATTAAGATTAAGTAAATTTCACTTAATTAAATTTTACATTTCACTTGTTTGCAATGGGTTGCTTTAAGGCAATCACCTGTCACCTGCAGGTCTCCTGTGAAACCATAGTGAACATGACGTGATTGCCCTTAACTAACAAACAAGTTTAAAAACATAAAATACTTCAAAACAACAGTAACATGATCTTTAACCAAGGTAATGTTAGCCAGAAATATGTTAACAGGCAGGCAACGCTGGTTGAAAACACTAATCCTCAAATATTAGCAGGTTTTTATCTTTTAAAAACAACATTGCTGTAACTACATACACATACTACATTCACATGTCAGTGTATTACATAAATATTGTAAACCGATGCATTTATTGACTACAAATGACCAAAAATCATGGTTCTGTCTCTAACCCTATCATTTTGAATTGCCGCCGAAGCACTCTGAAGTCTGCACGAATCACGTGACGATCAAGCGTTTGAACTTCCGTTATATATACATAACTTTTCCTCATATACAATGACTGTAATAAGCAAATAGACTACAAAACCTTAAAACTTAAGAGCATGCTGGCTAACGTTAGCATGGTGTCTAACTAAAAATAACTCCTCAACAACAGGGCTGCGTTCAGCCCCAACAAAACGTTGCAAAACGTTTTTTTAAACAGAAACGGTGGTGCGTTGAACACCCCAATCTGATGACGCAAGAGATGCAACTATGGCAGCTGAGAAGGCCATTCTTTGTGTTCTTTCTTAAGAATTTTCTAAGCCTGATGAAGTCGGTAAATACGCATTTAATACTGCAAAATACACTCGATGTTACAGTCACTGCCCTTGCCGTCCAGAATGAAACATCTCAAAAGAGTGAAGGGATTTGTGGAAACTGTGGTCCCTAATTATTGTGATCCAACATTTTGTCTTTATGTTTATAAAAGTTTATGAAAGTATCACTCCACAATACAATAACAAAATATATAAGTATAGATTTTTTATGTTTATCACATTATCATGTCTAGCACACCTTCCTAAGGAAAGGATATGGACCAGAAGACATTGCAATTACTAAAAGATATTTAGACAGACTTAAAGAAGTTCCAGATCTATACTTGTGCTCTTATTATTTAAGTTATTTTGCCATTAATGTAAATAAACATGTGCAAACAATATACTTGCTCTTGTGAATTTTGATGTTAATTACATTTACGAGCTGTTTCTTTAAAGGGACAGTTCACCCAAAAAGGAAAATTTGATGTTTATCTGCTTACCCCCAGGCATCCAAGATGTAGGTGACTTTGTTTCTTCAGTAGAACAGAAATTATGATTTTTAACTCCAACCGTTGCCGTCTGTTAGTCTTATAATGCGAGTGAATGGGAACACAATTTATAAGAGTCAATAAATGATGCACAGACAAGTCCAAATTAAACCCTGCGGCTCGTGACGGCACATTGATGTCCTAAGACACGAAACGATCGGTTTGTGCGAGAAACCGAACAGACAACGGAAGTGATGTCTGGCACTCATTGAAGTATATGCGCGAGACATCACTTCTGTTGTCAGAGTGCGATCAGACATCACCAACCGAGTGCTGAACGCAGTTGGACATAGTGGTGTATTAGAGGTAAAAAATGATATAAATACTGTTCGTTGAGATATATACGCGAGAGATTGCTTCCATCATCAGAGCATGTTTTCAAACAAACCGATTGTTTCATGTCCTAGGACATCAATGTGTTGTCATGAGCAGCAGGGTTTAATTTGGATTTGTCTGTCGTGTTTTTTTGACTCTTATATATTTTGTTACCATTGACATGTATTATCCGACTGACAGACTAACGGTTGGAGTTAAAAAATCATCATTTGTGTTCTACTGAAGAAACAAAGTCACCTACATCTTGAATGCCCTGGGGGTAAGCAGATAAACATCACATTTTCAATTTTGGGTGAACTATCCCTTTAAATGCATCTAATAAAAATTGATTAGCATTATAAATGTAGCATTAATCATTCTCAATCCTGGTTACATGGTTGCTATCATTCTGCTATAGCAATATTTCATTTTTCTAGTAGGGTGTCACACCCTACGTCATTGATACATCAATAAGCTCATTGTGCTTTTAAGATGATGTATACCTGAATGTAAATTGAAGTTTTGTCAAAATCCAGACTGCTGAGAGGATACCGGAATCGGTCGTAGCCGAAATTGTCGGTGTGTCTGAGCAGGGCACTGATCTCCTCCTCCTGTGTGCGGATTTCTCCGAGTTCGTCATACCTGCTACCTTGTACCAGGGAAGCGTGGACGACCTCATACTGAAGCTTCCTGTCCACCTAAAAGTCACGCACATAAAGACAAGAGTGGTGGAGGTTGATTTTGTTAATAATTAAAATGATAATGATAAAAGTTTATAATTTTTAGCACTCGTTAGGTTTGTTCATTTTTTGTTCAAATAGTTTTTTTGTTCAATTTGTTCAATTAGTTCTCATTAGTTTTTATTCAAATAGTTTAGTTAATTTATTTTTAGTAGTTCAATTAGTTTATATTAATAAGTTAGTTTAACTGTGGTAATAGTAGTAGTTGTTTTACATTTATAAAAGATTTAACTTTTTAAAATGTTGTTAGTCTGGTATTTTTTACACATACATTTAAGTTAACTTAATTAGTCATGTAGTCATGTGTTGTGTTTACAATTACATGTGTGGAGGTGAGCGTCTGTAAGCGGCTTCTTATTTCATTTTAGTGATGTAAGGCGTTTTTATTATTTTATCTGTATCTGCTGCTACTATGGTGAGATGATTTCTTAGGCCTAGCACAGACGAATGATATAATCATCATTATCATCATCATCGTCGTTATCTGGATACTCGCGGTAAGTCAGTATTTTTTACATTTACAAAATCAATATAAGTAACATTACTTGCTTTTGCTTTTTCAGATGGAGAGGTATTTTAGAGCTCATTTAGAGCCCACTTTATACAGCAGTGTTGTCTTGATTTAACCCAATCATTACAGGATCTGGTTATGTACTGTACATACAGCCTTGGATTAGATCATATTTAAAGGGGAAAAGGTAGTCTTTAATAATAATAATACATATAAATTACTGTGCAAAAGTCTTAGGACACCATTAGATGATGTTTTAGCAATGGTATAGTGACCATATAATTTTTTTTAGACTTCTTATTAAATGACCAGGAAATACTTTAAATTTGTAAGCATTATTAAAAAACAGAAAAAAGACTTCTACAGGCTAAGTGGCAAGTATTTAGTGACCTCTCCTTACACTTGAGTAATAGTGAGAACCTGGCTCTCTCAAACCTAAATGGAATGGAAAATGACTGGAAGGCCAAGAAAAATTTCAAAATCTGATCAGACGTTTCTCCTTTGAAAAACTGGAAGTCTAGGAGGTCACGTTAAATACTGATTTTTGCTTATAGAAATTTTGTTCTGATTTTTTGTGTGCATATTTCCTGTATTTCTGTTTGCATTGTAATAAAGACCAAAAAATAAACATGGGTGGTCATTAAAACATTGCTAAAACAACAAAGCTAGACTTTTGCACAGTACTGTATGGCCAAATGCAAAACCTCATACATGAAAAGTAATTATGGCTGAAATGATATAATTTTTTTGAAATAATATTTTAAGTCTGCATAATTGTTATGTGGGAATTCAAAGCAGTTTGTATTGTTAGATTATAATCCATCTGATTTCTTATTTCCAGGGAGTGGAGCAACTTTTTCCATTAACAAAATTCTGATGCTGACCCAGAGGAGGGAGTGGTAGCCCCAGAGATCCACTGTCCCCATCAGACAAGAATCTTATTTTGTCAGACACATCACCTTTGACTGTCTGGAATCTTGATCTTCAGACCTGATATTATGCAAATATTTTAATTTTTTTTGGAGCTCTAGATTAAAACAAGACACAGTTCACAAACACACAAGAGGTTGACTTTATTCATATTAGTCCATACCGATCTTGGATTAGCACCAACAACATATGAATGTTAAAGTGATAGTTCACCCCAAAAAATTCTCATATATTTTACTATCCTCATGCCGTCCATGATGCATATTACTTTCTTTCTACAGATAACATGAATTAGGATTTTTAGGAAAATACATGTCTTCGAGTCCTAAAGACACAGTAATCCATGCGACCCCAGTGGATGAATCAATGTCTTCTGAAGTGAAACAATAGACTCTTTAAACTGTTTTAATTATTAACAATCGTTTCCCACCAACCATCATACGTGTATGGGTTACAGTCCACTTATGGGCTCACAGAGATGGACTATTTTCTTAAAGATATTTGTGCTTATGTGGAGAAAGAAAGTCATACAGTCAAACCAAAATGTATTCAGACAACATGAACTTTCATTCCATTAAGTTTATTCACTATAGTTTAAAAAATGGTAATAAAATGAATTTTACACATGTATTCTATAATAGGTGCTTGTGCATTTTTATAGTAATGTACTGTATATCATGAGAATACTGTGCATTACATGAATATGCAGTTAGTGTTTTGTGGATTCTGGTCGTTCCTTTCACAACATAATTGCATCCAACACTTTCACTTTGATACTTGTGTGTATGCTGTAGTGACAATAAAGAATTTAAATTTATTTGAATTGATTCATATTTTCATTTACATTTATTCAACTGTTTTTTTTTATATATAAGTCACAATTGAAACTGTTGATGATTGTTTAAAAAAATCTACTTTATATGTAAGATGATATGTTAACTAAATAAATAACTAAATAAAATTATTAGAATGATAAAAAATGGCAACAAGATCATTCTTTGTGTGGAGTACTGAAATGCCCTTTGAGGTCTATACCGTCTTACAGCAAGCCACGACTGTTATTTTCATATTGTTTGAATCCTTCAGAATTGAGTGATCATTAATTGTGATGGTGTATGTGCATATGCTAACAATGGGTAGAGTGATGCCATGGTTGCCAACCTTGATTACCTGGTTGGAGTGAGACTTTCTTGACGGCTGAATATATACATGTATATGATACTAGTATTCTCTTTAAATTGTAACAGCACAACCTAATCAGACCCAACAATAGAGAAGAATCATCAGAAATAATCAAATATTCTCCGAAAACATTGGACATTATGCAATATCTTCAGTATTATAACCTTTAATGTACAATTAAACCTCAAGACATTCATTTTCTCTCGCGTTTGATCTCTCACGCTCCTAAACTTTATGTCGACAAAGTAGAAGCCGCAGATAAATACAGATAAAATTCAAAAACAAAACTCATATCTTTAAAGAAATAAGAGCCGCTTACAGACGCTCACCTCCACACATGTAATTGTAAACACAACGCTGACGTCTTCACTTCCAGGTCAAGAAGAAGCTGTCAATCAAAAACTCAGTAGCCAATGAGAACACACCACTGCTGGCCCCGCCCCCCGCGAGAGATTTGTGCCAGAAAGACGAACGAAAACTCTGGGATCGTAAACGAAAACTTCAGAAGCATAAATGAAAACTCTGGAAATGCTTTTGTACGGAGCCCCGCACGTCACCTATAGGAGAAAAAAAACAATCCGTGCCGACGGTTTTACAATCCGTCCCCTCAGTTTATAAACCGTGCTCACGGATTCTTAAACTGTTCCCTCGGTTTAACAAATCGTGCCCACGGATTAATAAACCGTACCCACGAATTTTCAATCCGTGCGCTCAGATTTCGCAAACCGTACCCTCGGTTTTTAAATCCGTTCCCACAAATTCATAATCCGTGCGCACGCTTTCGCAATCCGTTCCCACGGTTTTGCAAAAACTGTACTCACGGATTCATTTTAGAAGAACATATATTTTACTACAGTAAACTAGTGTATTTTGTATAAAACTTATTGGGTATAGTAATTTGTTTATATTACTATAGGCTAGTTGTTATATTATCACAACAACTATAGAATTACCACAATAAATTAATTCAGGTACTATATATGGTTCAAAAACACTATAATATTTACTATAAATTACTATAGTATTTTTTCACATGGGCCAGGTACGTGTTAATGAATCTTATTGTTTTATTGTGTATTTTTCATCAAATTATATTAACTGCAGTGACTCTCTATCAACGGGTAGCGGAATAATAAGAATGTGCGTCAAAATCTTGTTTATTTGTTATAATCTTAGCACTTATTATTATTGCCCAATAAACCTGGCATTGTGACTGACTTTTAATTTCTTTGCTCCTCTTTTCTTCTAAATGCATGTAGCCTAAATGTAACAATAGGCTAATAATAATAATAATAACAACAACAACAACTATTATTATTATTTATTGTATTTATTATTACACTTTATCAATTATTTTTATTATTTATGACTATAAATGAGTGCACTTAAGACAGAATGTTTATCATAAAATAATTAATGAATGTTTTATTTAAAAAAACGTTTTGCAGTTTTAGAAATGTTTGTAGCTAGGCTATTCAGTCTTAACATGAAGACCTGTTTTGGTGATTTTATACTAAGCTTTTTACCCAAAATAGACTTTAAAGATAAAAATAATGGAAATTCTCAAATGAATTCCGAATGGAAGTTCAGGAAATTCTCCATTTTGTAAATAAAGTTTACTTATTAGGATAGCATGCATCCCGCACCTAAATAGGTGGCCTGGTTGAATCTGCCGGCAAAGATTGGAGGCGGGGCCACAAATCCGGCAGTTTTTACAAAACCGTGGGAACGGATTGTGAAAGCGTGCGCACGGATTATGAATTATGAAAAACCGAGGGTACGGTTTGTGAAATCTGAGCGCACGGATTGAAAATTCGTGGGTACGGTTTATTAATCCGTGGGCACGATTTGTTAAACCGAGGGAACAGTTTAAGAATCTGTGAGCACGGTTTATAAACTGAGGGGACGGATTGTTTTTTTTTTCTCCTATAGGTGACGTGCGGGGCTCCGTACTTTTGTAAGTAAAGATCAGTGAAAGAAAGAAAAGAAACTGTTAGCAAAACATGCAGTGTATTAAAAACAAAGTCAAACATTTTGCCTGCGATTTATTTTTTTAAGTTTCAAAGACATTTTATTCAGTTTCAATTTATATTTTTATTAGTTTTTTTGAAAAGTTACGTTCATTATTTTTGGATCAAATGTAATTCCATAAAGCTTTACCTTGTTGTCCCGTTGAAAGACACTTCCTCAATGTTTTATCCCAGAACCCCCCACAGGGATTACATTTGTAAACATGTCACCTTTTTCATTGCATGAGTTTGCAGGTCTGGATGTTAAACCCAGTAAGTTAAGCTAACCAATTATCTTAATTCCAATAGTTATTAGTCTTCTGAACTAAAAGAGGAATATTTCTTATATAAATGTTTCTTAAATGAATGTTGTAGTTAATTAATTGATTAATTAAGTGATGAAGGCAATTATCGAAGACACCTGCCGTTAACAAGCCGAATCACTGAAGGAAAGAAGAACAACAAGAACTGAAAAAAAGAGACAAGGCAAAAAATGACGACTACAACTGACTTACACCTATGTAGGTCTCCATTGTCACCGTAGTTTGCATGCATTCCAGTCTGTTCTGTTTATGCAGTTTTTTTTGACTACGTTGTGACCCTTGCGTACACGTAAAAAGTGAATGATACTTTGGGCTTTATGCAGGCAAGTGCACACATAGACAAAAAAGGGGGCTTGAGCACCTGCCCTTTTTCTTCCTTGAGAGAAAGTGCCCTTTTTTCTGGGGTGCTTTTTTTATGACAGCTATGCCCTATGTCTGGCGGTGAGAAGCTAAAAAAGAAAAGCCCTAGATGAATCCCATGCATCTTTTTCAGGTTGCCTATGTATGTTCAAACATGTGAATGTTTTGGCCATTTAAGGATGAGATCATTTATACGTTTATCGCTGTGTGAATAATTTGTGCACCAACAACGCATCTGCCTGATTTTATACTAATGCAATTTATTATATTATCATTTCAATTATTTTAATGTGTTATGCATTGCTTTTTGAACCTGGTAAAGATATCTGTAGGGCTGTCAATACCGGAAGAGGAGCATTCCACGGACACTAATCCATAATCCACATTATTAGACAGTTTCTAAGGATGCATGATTTACTAAAACCATTTAAAAGTCACAAGACAGCATTGCATAATGCTATCATTCTTAAACCTACGCTTACACAGAGAATTCAATTAAAGTTTAACCCTCGCTCTGAGTGTGCATGTTTTGATGTCCACATGTTCTTGTTGAAGAAATTACTGTGGCTGTAGCATTTCTTTCATAAAGAAGTGGCTGAATTTTATTATTATTATTTAACTAATATTATATTTTTAATCATGCTGGTTGGCAAAAACAACAATCACCAGGATTTTGGCCCCTCTGCAGGCAGTTGCTATAATATATATTATGTACTTGTAACATTTCAGGGGTAAAACTCTCAATGTGTTTAAATATACAGATTAGCTTGTTTTGGTTAATTTAGAAGGAATCTACAGATGCAAACAGACAGAGGGTAGTAGGCTTAAAACAAACACCATCTAAAAGTGTATTTTGGAAGTTTTCTTTCCAGTAGAGTAAAAGAAGACATGGAAGCAAAAATGAACCAAAATCTTAAAATTGTCCACTACATGAAATAAGTATTCCAATTACACCAAAAGAATTACAACAATTTATTGATTTGTGCAAAATAAACAAATTATTAGTGAAACTATGTCCCTCTCTTTAGTGCAGTCATTTATTCTAAATATATAGCTACTTGAAAATAGTAGTGTAGAAAACATGCACACTGCTCTTTTGTAGAAATCTGTTGAATATAAAACAATTGAGTGAGTACAAGGGATTTAAAATAAATTTGTAAGGAAGTCAGAGTTGTTAATATATTTAACGCTTTATTATTTTTAAATAAATGATTATGAGAATTTTTTCCACTTAAGCCCCTGCCCCCCACAATGTCTGTGCACGTCCCTGCTGAAAATGGACACCGTGGTTGCATTGTTTCTACTCCAATTGTGAGTAACATTGGTTTCGCTGTTTCACAGAACCAAGTGCTTCCTTGTCGTTCATTCATCATCTTCGCTTTATTTTTCATGAAGCATTATTTTTCTTCGCTTCTGCTATGATAGACATCCACTTTTGCATTGCGCGTTTAATGGAGGCCAGCTAGGAGATCTGTAAACCTCACTCCCCTGATCTCAAGAGGCGCACTGGTGGCTTCACAAGAGAATGCGGTGTTTAGTGTCCTTGTTAGCGCTCTCATCAGACAGTGTTCATGAATTTTGTAGGCAGAGCAATGAAGAGAGGTGTGTTTGTTTGGGTTGATTTCAGATATCAACAGTGTTCAACAACAATTCTGGGAAATCACATACTGCACCTTTAATCTGCCATATCTTTCAAGAACGCCTTGAATAGTTTTGTATTTAATGAACAGAGGAATGTTTGATAGCACTATTTTCTTTGATGTACTCGGTAACAGCAGTACTGGCAGAAACATTAATTAATTATAATTAATTGTATTTACACACACATCAAATGTAAAGTTGTTTTATGAATTGTAATTGATAAGACAAAATTAATTTGTTCTTTGTTTCTAGTGCAGATATGTTTTTCTTCTCTGCATTGCAATATTTACTGCTGATGTTAATAAATATTTAAACAGTACTTCTCTGTTTTAGCAAATCAAAAGGTATTTATTACAGACTTTACAACTCAATAATTAAAGAAAGCAACGCTATAGAAAACATTTCGCTCTGAACATCAAAGTAAATAAAGAATAAACTACATAATTAACACAAACACAGAATAATAACACATTTTGATGGGAAGTTTTGTGTCCCTAAGCTACAGCCTCAAAACAAGTGCCACACCCCTCTATAGCTTTTGCTGCGTTCACGCCACCTCGTATTTACCGGAATCTTGAGATGACAACACGTGACGTTATATTCGGAGCTGTTCACGTCCTTGGACTGGGAATTATGCGTTTCCATGGCACCACTATCAACACCTATGAATCTACAGCGGCCACGTGGTACATGTGGGAGCTTTCAGAAAACTCCCAGCTTACAAGCTGTAATTACAAGCTCTACGAGGACATGAACGCTTTTTACAAGCTAGAATCTCGTAACTACAGGAATTACGAGGCCGCGTGAACGCACCTTTATTCATTTCCCTGTTAGCCCCCAAGCTCCACCCAACCAATCTCAAGCCAATTAGGACTCCCTCAGGCTTTATTAGCTGCACCTGTGCCTACAGCTTTCCCTTTCTGTTGCATGTGGCTGTACTGTGCAGAGGACTGATTCTCACTCCTTTCTTTGTTTTCCTGCGTGTGCGTAATTGATCATGTAAGTGTAAGCTTTTTTTTTTTTTTTTTTTTGATATTTAGAGATTTGGTATGACTTAAGTTTGGCCTAAATGTGTATTTCAGGTTTGTTATTTTTCCTGTTTAGGCATGTGCTTTAGCTAGCTTATAGTGTGAGTAGGTAGCCTCATGTATTTATATTACTTGATTACCTGTGAATTCAATGGAGTATTTGTTGTTCCCCTATACTGATTTACCATTGTTTATTGGGAAACTAAAACTCTGTATTTCTGTTCTGTTGTAGAAACCACACACTCACACATGCACATATACACACACACAATCCCCAAACTAAATTAATACATAAAGCAAAACAAGTGATAACCAAGGATAACAGAGGGCAAAAAGGGTAACAAGAGAGAGATGCCAGAGAACCAAGACCCTTTTATAATTCTCTGCAGATGTTTAGCATTACGATTACCTCAATGTCTCTCCCCACAGCTGGCTAAAGTAGTACGAGCCTAGAGGAATGTCACAATATATACGTCACAATATGTTACTCTGTGTTTTCGCTCAAACTGACCTTAATGACACTTAAATACTGGATGGATTTGTTTAATTTTGGCACAATATTCACTCCATAGGAATAACCCTCCTTTGTCGTAAATCGCTTTTTTGTTACAAGAGTAGCAGTGTGTCGTCTTTGAACCCATTTGTCTTGGGTTAACTAATAACTACCTAAAATTGATAATGTTGTAGGAGTTCTTTCTCTTGTTGGGACCGTCTCATACAAGTGTGCTTTGATTTAGCAGCATGTGGAGGAGTTAGTTATATCTTCAGATTGGAGCCACACTGAGAGAGTCAGTGTTTTTATGGTGCTGACTGGATCTTTAATGAAATGTTTGAAAACATGTAAGTCCATGTAATTCCATTCATCTTAGTAAGAAAAGACACACGGCAACAATCATCCTGTCATTAAAATGACTTAATATTTCATGATTCATAAAGTAAAAGTAAATAGGATTCTCTGTAACTTATATTGCTCGAGTCTCTCTCTGAGACTCACATTTAGTGGATGATTTTTTCTGTGACCTTTAGACTTGCAGACTTTAAACTTTTACACGTCACTCAAACACAGAACCAGGAAACAAGAATCATCTGACTTCCGAGAAACTGAAGTGTAGTTGAGCTGTTGTGTGTTTGTGTCTCTGTATTCATGCTGTAAAATGGCAGAAGCCAGAGTTTCAGTGGATCAGGATGAGTTCCTGTGTCCAGTGTGTCAGGATCTCCTGAAGGAACCAGTGACCATTCCCTGTGGACACAATTACTGTAAGATCTGTATTACAGGCTTCTGGGATCAGAAGAGAGTCTACAGCTGCCCTCAGTGCAGACAGACCTTCAGTCCAAGACCTGCTTTAGCTAAAAACACCATGCTGGCTGAAGTGGTGGAGAAACTGAAGAAGATTAAACTTCCTGCTGACTGTTACGCTGGAGCTGAAGATGTGCAGTGTGACGTCTGTACTGGAAGAAAACACAAAGCCGTCAAGTCCTGTCTGGTGTGTGTCTGGAGTCTTACTGTCAAACTCATTTTGACCGTCATGAGGAATTTCACTCACATAAGCCACATAAAGTGACTGATGCTACTGGACGAATGAAGAAGATGATCTGCCAGAAACACGACAAGATCCTTGAGGTTTTCTGCCGCACTGATCAGAAGGTTATATGTGTGATGTATACGATGGATGAACATAAAAACCACAACACTGTATCAGCTGCAGTACAGAGGACAGAGAAACAGGTATGAACTTTGTACTGGCTTCGTACCCAGCAAGCTAAACACTAACAAGTCTTGACACCAGGAAATTGTCGTTCAGGGGCCGTATTTACAAAACATCTTAAGGCTAAAAGTAGCTTCTAACTTGCCGATTTAGGAGAAACTCTTATAAAATAATGGGCGTGTCAGTCCTAATTTTAGGAGTCCTAAATTTTTGCTCTAAGAGTATTTCACAAAGCATTTTAGCACTAAAACTAGCTCCTAAGCCTGTGAAACGTTAGGAGTAGTCAAGAGGACTCCTAAGTCACTAAGACCAAATCACAAACAGTCCTAATCCACCCAAAGACACTGTACACCATTGAGGCAATAGCGATAGAGCCTTTGGTGCTCAACTTTTTCTTCATAAATGCAATACATTTTGATTTACAGATTTTAATTTACGATAAGACGCCAAAAATAAATCTTTAACAAATAAATAAATATTGTCTGATTACCTGTGGCAATGGTTTTCATGAGTTCAGACTTACAAATGATTGAATAGAGTAAAAAATCGATCGAGGGCTCCGAGCTTGGAATTTGGCCCAAACCCTAAGTTCTCCCCGTATCCCCAGCTGAGAGTGAGGAGCGGGTTGGTGGAGGGATGCAGAAAACTGTCGAAGTAACTATGATGAGTCAGCTCTCGTCTGTGTATATATTCCTCTTCCTGTGCTGATTAGATAGACCGTTTTAATGTGTTTCTCCGAAACTTTGTTTATAAAACATAATTTGTCGCTTGAATCCTGCATTCTCTTGGGACAATTAACTGTATATACTAATTACATTTACATTTATGCATTTGGCAGACACTTTGTATGTAATTATTGACACTTTTAGCCTACATTTTAAAACCTTTATGGCAACAATATGGCAACATTTTATTTTGACTATGGCAACATTTTTATTAAAAAATATTTATTTGAATAGGGCAACATTTGTATTTTAAAACCTTTATTTTAATATGGAAACATGACACCTCATTCTACAATATTTCTATGATTAAATCGCTGACTCCTCCCCCATTAGCCAATCACTGTGTGTATACTCCATAGCAACGAGGTCAACCCCGCCCTTACTCTTAGCTTAAGACTTCAGTCTACGCCTTAATAAAAGTTGGTCTCAGCAGCTTTGTGAATAGGTTTTAAGAGAAAACTCTTAGCTAAGAACTTACTGCTATTTAGGAGAACTCTTAGTGATAAGATAAAATGTTTTGTGAATACGGCCCCAGATGATTTACTGAGTAAAATGTGCAAATAAAATAAAAAGATTGTATAAACAAAACTGTTACATGAAAAATGTTTAGTCCAATTATTATGTTCGACATTAGATAATCAAGCTAAATGTTTACACAATATACATACTATACTATACTATAGAATATAAAATAAACAGTAGGCGTGTAACGTATGGGAACGGGACAACAGAGTTCGAGATCCATGTGCAGGCTTTATTTTCAGGAGAGCGTAGTCGTACAGGAAATGGGTCAAACACCAGCAAACAGAAACAGGAAGGCAAGGCAAAAGAATAGTCCAATACACAGGCAAAGGTCAAGGCAGGCAGCAAACGATCATAAACAAGGAATCAGTCCAGGGTCAAAAACACAGGCAAGGCTAGGCAGGACAAGGAACAGACAGAATGCAAACAAAGGGCTAAACAATACACAGCAATGTGTGTGTGTTTGAGTGCAGCTTATAAAGTGTCACTTATGGGAAACAGGTGTGAGTGTCTGATTAGTTCCTAGGTGGGGAATTGTGGGAAATGGAGTCCATATAATCAGAATAGAGCACGGATCCAGGGCACATGTAACAGAGTCCCCCCTCAAAGGAGTGGCTTCCAGACACTCCTAAACAGTCCTGGAGGGAGGTGGAGCGGAGGCGGAACAGGGTGTGGGATGGAGGGCCAGGTCTGTGGAGAGGAAGACGGCCTGGAAACTAAAGAAGGGCAGACGACCAGGGCGAAGAAGGCTGGACAGACGGCCAGGTAGACAGACTTGAATACCCCCACGGCAGAGCAGACGACCACCAAAGCAGTTCAGATGGGCTTGAAGACCCCCACGGCAGAGCAGACGACCACAAAGGAGTTCAGACGGGCTTGAAGACCCCAAGGTGGAGCAGACGACCACCAAAGCAGTTCAGATGGGCTTGAAGACCCCCACGGCAGAGCAGACGACCACAAAGGAGTTCAGACGGGCTTGAAGACCCCCAAGGTGGAGCAGACGACCACCAAAGCAGTTCAGATGGGCTTGAAGACCCCCACGGCAGAGCAGACGACCACAAAGGAGTTCAGACGGGCTTGAAGACCCCCAAGGTGGAGCAGACGACCACCAAAGCAGTTCAGATGGGCTTGAAGACCCCCACGGCGGAGCAGACAACCACCACTGCAGCTCAGGTATCACTGGGAACCAACATGGCTGAACAGGAGAAACTGAACCATGAAGCACAGAGAGGTTAACATTGGCCACTAGGGCCATGACAGTACAGGCAGGGAGCTCAGCAGTTCTCTGCAGTTGCGTCGGGACAAACGGACAGTTCTGGTACGACCTCTGCGGTCATGTCGAGGCAGACAGGAAACTCAGAGACCTCCATAGTCATGTCAGGCAGACAGGAACTCAGGGACGACCTCCGTGATCGTTTCAGGGAAGACAAGGAACTCATGGATGACCTCTGTGGTCGTATCCAGGCAGACAGGAAGTCCATAGCCCACAAGGCTGGGTTCTGGGACCGCAGCAAATCCTGGAGTGGACTCACGTACTGAGGTGGACTCTGGATTGGACTCATAGGTTGAAGTCAGAGTGAACTCTAGGGCTGGGCGATATATCGCATGCTTTGTCACGCGCATTTCGTCAGTAAAGCCGTTCCCTGGTTACCACTAAATCGCCATCACCTGCTTTCAAATGGAGCGGCATTTAATAGACAGCCGTAGTTCACTGACAAGCCACGCAATATCACATTCAATATCGATATGAATCGCCGTCGATAATGAACGCGATATTGCGTGGCTTGTCAGTGAACTACGGCTCTGTCTATTAAATGCCGCTCCATTTGAAAGCAGGTGATGGCGATTTAGCGGTAATCAGGGAACCGGCTTTACTGACGTAAAAGTAAAATAATTTTTACTTTGTTTATTTAGTTTTTATCTTTCAGGGTTGCTGCACATTTTTTAAAGTTAAATTTAAGGCTTTTTAAGACCTGAAAAAATAAAAATTAATACTAGCATAGTAGCCTGTACATTATGACTGTTACCAATCAAATAAAATCATTATCAACAAAGGGCTAAACAATACACAGCAATGTGTGTGTGTTTGAGTGCAGCTTATAAAGAGTCACTGATGGGAAACTGATGTGAGTGCATGATTGGTTCCTAGGTGGGGGATTGTGGGAAATGGAGTTCATATGAAGAAAATAGAACACGGACCCAGGGCACATGTAACAATTGCGGCTTAGTGTGTTTCCAATGGTTTTCTTGGTGACTGTGGTCCCAACTGCCTTGAGATAATTTACAATTTCATGCTTCCAACTTTGTGGGAACACTTTGGGGATGGCCCCTTCCTGTTCCAACATGACTGTGCACCAGTGCACAAAGCCAGGTCCATAAAGACATGGATGAGCGAGTTTGGTGTGGAGGAACTTGACTGGCCTGCACAGAGTCCTGACCTCAACCCCACAGAACACCCTTGGGATGAATTACTGCCTGACCTCACAAATGCATTTATAGAAGAATGGTCAAAAATTCCCATAAACACACTCCTAAACCTTGTGGAAAGCCTTCCCAGAAGAGTTGAAGCTGTTATAGCTGCAAAGGGTGGGCCAACATTAAATACTACAGATTAGAAATGGGATGTTATTGTGCATGTGCGTTCATGTGCACTTAAAGGCAGGTGTCCCAAAACATTTGGCAATATAGTGTATATGTTGCTAAGAATACACCCATGGCGGCTCTTTGGAATGTAATACAAAAGCGTCAGTTGCTGTCTTGGTAACGCAATGGTTTATTGATGATATGAGATGTAAATAATGCCTGCGTTATGGAGGATGATCAGATTATTCTTTTAATTTTATTATTAATTTGTTTACATCACTCTGCAAATAGAGCACTTTGCCAGCTACAGAGAAACTGGTAGCCAGGCAACAGAAAAATCCTGAGTGGTGACGTCACTTCACGGATTCTACCAGCACGATTCAGCACAGACAATTCACAGACAATTAGACAATTCACATAGCCTGTTACATCATTTGGGCTGCCTTATTGGCACTGAGAACATTATATTTCACACACTTTAAGCTATTTTATTTTCCAAATGTAATAGGATTAGTCCAACGAATCGTTCGGTTTATAATGCGTACCGAACCGAAAGCCTCGTACCGAACGGTTCAATACGAATATATGTATTGTTACACACCTACTTATGACTGAACCTATAATCTTACCGTGCAAGATCATTAACCCCTCAATCTCACCACTTCACTGATACTGGATTCATATGTTTACTTGATGATTTATGTGATGTTTCTCCTGTCATTGGTTTGTCCTTTAGCACCAGCTGAAGGAGACGCAGAGGTTGTTCCAGCAGAGATCCAGCAGAGAGAGAAAGATCTTCAGCAGCTGAGAGAGGCTGTGGAGTCTCATAAGGTGAGTCTGGAGAAGAAGAGAAGTTTGAGAAGTCTCAGTCAGGACTCACTAAAGCCACTGTGTGATTGTGATGTGTGTCCTAACAGCGCTCTGCACAGACAGCAGTGGAGGACAGTGAGAGGATCTTCACTGAGCTCATCCGCTCCATTGAGAGAAGCCGCTCTGAGGTCACACAGCGGATCAGAGATCAGGAAAAGACTGCAGTGAGTCGAGCTGAAGGACGACTGAAGCGACTGGAGCAGGAGATCAATGATCTGAGGAGGAGAGACGCTGAGCTGGAGCAGCTTTCACACACACAGGATCACATCCATTTCCTGCAGGTAAAAGATCTAGAAGAACAGGATCATAGTGGACTTGAGCAAGAGACTCACAGAGGAACATTTCATGAGAGTAGAATGAGCCCTTGACTGAAGTGTTGATCTGTGTGTTCGGTTATTATATCATCATCAGTCAGACTCTCATCTGATCATCTTCTTTTGAAATGGACGCATTTATAAATGCAGTTCAGCTCTGGAAATCTCTTAGGAAACATTTTTCTGAGAGATATATTGAGCTTCCAGACAGCAACAGCTCAAAACTTCACTAATATTCAATCTTGTTTCACAACTATGTGAAATCCATGAACTTGATGGTACCAGTTTCACCCAGCTAGATACCCATCATCTCTTTACTTTTTTTTACAATCTTTAACTTATAAAACAAAATTTTAATGTTTACCAAAATCAGATAATCATTTTATAATCATTTTCATAACTATTTGCTGATAATCCATTAATGAATGTATTTAAAACCTGACGTTGGAATTGTGTCTTAAGAGTCCTTGTGAATTTCAGAGCCACTAACTGCTCAAAAGTTATAGATAATGGTTAATCTACTCGTTGCCTTTGAACTGCTTTTCCTGATCAAATCTACTCAACCCTGTCATGTGACGCCATTGATGCACTTCATCTGTTACATTCATGTTATTGTCAGATTTTTGATCATCAAATGTTTTCCTAGAAAGTTCACATATATTGGAAGTGTCAAACCCTAGAATTTATAGCTCTAACATGATATAATGAATATGAGAAGAATGAAGCTGATGCTGTGAAGTGCTGATTTGCTGGATTGAGGAAAGTTACTAAAGATCAACAAGAGCTGCTCAAATCTGACAGTAGTGCAGGTTATTGGCTGAAGTGTGGAGGTGATAATCTTTGATATCTGTTTTCTGTAGAGTTTCCAGTCTCTCTCAGCTCCTCCTGAATCTACAGATGTAAATAATGATGATCCCTTCGTAAGTTCTCTCTCTTCTTTTGATGTCGTGAGAGAATCTGTCCGTCAGCTGAGAGACAAACTGGAGGATTTTTGCAAAGAGGAGCTCAAGAAGATCTCTGACAGAGGTAAGTCATGGGGCCGGATTTATAAACATGGCGTACGCAATCTTATACTGGAGTGCTTTCATTTTGATATAGGCTGCACATTTAGATATTTCACTTTTATTAATGGAGTTAAGCACTCAAATTACATAGTCATTATCCAGAAGTTAAGCAAAAATTAGATAAATTTAGATATACACTATATTGCCAAAAAAAACATCCACATGGACATAAAATCAAAGAGCGGGGTCAGCGTATGCTGAGGCGCACAGTGCGCAGAAGCTACAGACCTCCAAACTTTGTGTGGCCTTCAGATTAGCTCAAGAACAGTGTGTAGAGAGCTTCATGGAATGGGTTTCCATGGCCGAGCAGCTGCATCCAAGCCTTACATCACCAAGTGCAATGCAAAGCATCGGATGCAGTGGTGTAAAGCACGCCGCCACTGGACTCTAGAGCAGTGGAGACGTGTTCTCTGGAGTGACCAATCACGCTTCTCTGTCTGGCAATGTGATGGATAAGTCTGAGTTTGGCAGTTGCCAGGAGATTGGTACTTGCCTGACTGCATTGTGCCAAGTGTAATGTTTGGTGGAGGGGGATTATGGTATGGGGTTGTTTTTCAAGGATTGGGCTTGAACTAGGGATGTGCACATCGATGCTGCAGTATCGATATATCGATACTCAGAACCTACTATTTTGGTATCGATATTTTCTGCAAAGTATCGATACTTAATTATAATAATAATTTCTGCATAACTAAATGTTTTTAGCCGTGTGTGCAAGTCGATCGCGACGGTGTATGTATGTATATATAAAAAGGAAAAGCTCTCGCGGACGCGGTGGTATGACGTTACACACCGATCGGTCTGTGGCTGCGCACAGTGCAGTGTGCCACAGTCACAACACGGCACGCACGGTCTCGCGAAAAATGGCATGATGGCAGAGCAGAAAACGTAGCGTAGCGTGGTGTGGTGCTACTTCTCAACAGCCGAAAAAAGTTTTGCCCGATGCAATATTTGTGATAAGAGAGTCACACACTGCAACAATACAAGCAACCTTTTTAAACATTTGCAAACAACACATCCTGAAACGTATAAAGAGGCTTAACAAAAACAAGTTGCCCAGTTTTCAGCTGCCCAGTCTTCCTCTGTCCGATAAAAGACGTTACAGGAGAGTTTTCAGGGAGGCAAACCCTATCCAGGTACAAAGAGCACAGTCATTAGTTAACTTATTATAACTCACTGTCTCTGTCGTAACCATTAGACGAATAAGAAGAACAAATATAAAGTGCGTAGGCTATTTGTGTGGGGTGTCCTGGTATTCCTTACGTTATGGGGGACAAAACGTTACCACAATCATAATCAATAATATGTTTTTTGAAAATGTTAGTGTTTTCAGTGACGTAGATTTAGAGGAATATGTTTGTACAGTATAAAAATCAGTATGGAATGTCCCCTTAATGGTAGGAATACCAGTATGTGTTTATATGTATACTGTGTGTGTGTGTATTTTATATATATTAAATTTTATATAAAAAAAAATTAAACTGCTAGCAGTTAAATGAAAAACAAAAACCATGCAAATATATATACATCAGCTACAAAATGTAGAAAGTTGCTACATGCTACAAAAATGTAGAAAGTTAAAGATGAAGAAAGAAAGATGAAGGTCTGTTTAAAATTAAGAAAGAAGTAAAAGTATTAATAAACTAAAAGGTATTTTAGTTTATTAAGATTTGTTATGTTATTTAATCAGTATTTTTTGTAAAATATGGAGATAGTACAATAGAATTTTGAAGAATAAGAAAAAAAAAACTGCCAGTTTAAAAATAAGAAATAAGTAAAAATATGCAATTTATGTTGTTGGTATTTTTGTTTTATTAAGATTTATGTTATTTAATCATTATTTTTATAAGAAGGCTGTTTAAACATTTTTATTTATTTGTTGTTAAATTTGCTTTTCTAATAAATGAGTTATTAATGGCCAGAATGTGTATGTAATTTGCCTTTAAATTAGCCTTTAAATTAAAATAAAAAAAAAATGCCTTAAAATTAACATTATTTTGAAAAAACACATACACAATTAAAATTATAAGCAGTATCGGTATCGGTATCGTTAAAATTGTAACAAAAAGTATCGGTATCGTATCGCATGAAAAAAATGTGGTATCGCCCATCCCTAGCTTGAACCCTTAGTTCCAGTGAAAGGAACACTTAATGCTTCAGCATACCAAGACATTTTGGACAATTTCAGGCTCCCAACTTTGTGGGAACAGTTTGGGGATGACCCCTTCCTGTTCCAACATGACTGCGCACCAGTGCACAAAGCAAGGTCCATAAAGACATGGATGAGCGAGTTTGGTGTGGAGGAACTTGACTGGCCTGCACAGAGTCCAGACCTCAACCCGATAGAACACCTTTGGAATGAATTAGAGCGGAGACTGTGAGCCAGGCCTTCTCACCAACATCACTGCCTGACCTCACAAATGCGCTTCTAGAAGAATGATCAAACATTCCCACAAACACACTCCTAAACCTTGTGGAAAGCCTTCCCAGAAGTGTTGAGGCTTGTTAAAGCTTGTTAAGGCTGGACCAACTCCATATTAAACACTACAGATTAAGAATGGGATGTCAATAAAGTTCATGTGCACATAAAGGCAGGCGTCCCAAAACTTTTGGCAATATAGTGTATTTTGTGTGAAAAATTATGCACTGATTTTGAACTCTTTTCTGGTGGCATGCTGGGAAGTTTTAATGTTTTATTGACAGTGAGGAGTGCTATAGGCACATGATAATTCCTCTTTAAACTAAATTGCAGAACTCTTGTTCTGAGAAAATATTCTTTCATTTCTTTCATTTTTTACAACCTCATTGCAAAGAGAATTCAAGTCTATTGTGGAGAAGTTTAAGAGATGGATACCAGAAAATTCTGAAAATTGTGATCAATCTTAGAGCTAAAGAAAACAAGAAACTTATTACAAAGGTGAGTTGAGGCAGAACCAGTCAAAGAACTCTTACATTTGAGTAGTTTGTTGATTGAATGAAACAATTGTCTAGGGTTATTCTGATTATCAATTATCTGTGCAAAATAAGCAGACCTTGCTGCTGCAATTTTAGTCTTATATTCAAGTAAGTGGTCTTTCCAGGCCTTTTGATGGACTGTTAAGCCAGACATACGTCACCTACACTCCATTGTATGACATGATGTCTTCATTACACACAGATTACCATTAAACTAAAGGAGAGGAACGTCCAAAGGAAACAGATTTCAAAGGGGCAAATGAATCCAGGCCAGATGAGAAAACAGAATTAAACATGAAGACTTTGTCACATCACACATCAAATATAGAAAAACAACTTAAGGAAGAATCAATGAATTCAGCAAAATCAGAGGGGTCAATAGATCTCCATTTGCGATAATTTATAATGCGAGAAGAGATAGTGATCCTGCCAGGCAGCTCCATATTAAAATAGACAGCAAGATGATCAGACAGCCCTAAGTCAGAGGTGGACAACTGAGACACAAATGAACCATTTAGGATCACTAAATCAAGAGTGTGGCCTTTATTATGAGTAGGACAGTCCACCAGCTGGTTCAAATCGAAGCACTCCAATAAAGATGTAAATTCTTTTGTTGTTGTAGAATCTTTTATGTCCATGTGGATGTTAAAGTCACCCAAAATAAGAGTTCTCTCAAATTAGAGGCACAAGAAGGACAACATATCTACAAATTCAGACAAAAAGTCTTTCCCTGCATCTCAATCAGCTCCCTAGCTCCCTAGGTCGTGAATCAGTATATTGTGTAAATGAATGTGGCTGTTTCCCTGATCAGTGCTCTGATTGAAATGCACACTTTATTTATCTTAGAAGGCCTGTAGACTGTGGCTATGTCAGTGGAGAGGGAGGCAGATACACTCAGTACAAGGCATTCGAACAAATTAAACTGAGGGACATCCATAGGGCTCATAATGAGTTGGTGAATATACACCACAATGACGTCTACCAGAGGTTCGCGGGAGATCAAACAATCCATATCTAGCAGGAGTAAGTTCATTAAAGAGAAGACCATACGACTCTTTGTGCCAGGTTTCCGTTAAACACACAAGGTCCAATTTTCCTTCTGTAATGATGTCAGATAATATCCATGCCTTGTTCTTGACAGAGCATGTGTTGAAAAGTGCCGATTTCAACACACAGGGAGCAGCTGATGAAACCAGAGGAACCCCCAATTGCTTAAGAGCCGATAGGTTGTTAAAAATAGGCCTACATGACAGCCTTTGAGATTTACGCAGAAATGTAGGATAAGCAACAGTATTAGATGATAAGCAAGAGAAGCTGCATCCTGACGATCGATGTATATAGCGCTTGGGTCTCAATATTCCAACATGACTGCAGCGAGCATGTCATTCGCCAGATAAAACTTTCCTTTAAGGTTCAACAGTTCACGAGCAGTGTACCTTAAAGCCATGTTGGAGAAGTCCACACCAGCTGTAACCTCACAATGGTGTAATTCCTGGGAGACACAGCAGGAGAGCGGATTCCTGCAGGAAATAAATAATAAAAACAGTAATCCAAAGCATGATGTGTATTTCCTCATGGCAATAAAATAGGGGAGTCTTCTCATGCTCCAAAACCCTCATTGAAAACTCAAAATAAACAAAAACAAACGGGAGAGGAGCAGCAGCCAAATGTGCCAGCACCCTGGCAACTGGTAGTCGTGATCAAAACCAGGAAAACATTGTGAAGACACTTTACTATTTCTACATGGTGAATGGCACATAGTGCACTATAGGGGATAGGGAATGATTCAGAATGAAGTCTGGTTTCACGTTAGTGTCATTATATACTTTTAGAGGTGTGTTTGGTTCAAAATGAAAACAAATAACAAACATGAATAACAGCATTATGAAATAAATATTCATATATATTTATCCCAGTAGCTAAATAGTGACATGCAACTGTGCAAACATGTCACAGATTATACTGAATATAACTGCTTAATCAAACCAGAGTATCAAACTATACAATATTGATAAATATTATCTGGACTAGATTCACAAAACTTTAATATACCCAGAGAAACATTAGCCATGAATATCACATATCAGCGCATACAAGATTATTCTGTCATTTCTGCTCTTTCTTACAATAATCACACTCTTCATGTCTATCGATTTCCACAGTTTCTTTCACCAACATTGTTCCCAGGACCAGGAACGACTTCCTACAATGTAAGTCACTAAGAAAACAAGCAGAGAAACTCACTGAGTGTGTTCATGTTCTTCCTGTAGAAGGAGAAAGAAAACATGACAGAAGAGTTTTATAGTTGATCATGTAAATGATGATTTGCACAGGATATCTGGTAAACTGTACTGAGACACGCTGATATATTGAACATGAAGAGTTCAGATACATTAAAAGATCAGATTGATAATTCCTGATTCTGATGTGTTTATCTCCATCAGATTCCCATCAGTTCACTCTGGATCTGAACACAGTGAATAAACGCCTCCGTCTGTCTGAGGAGAACAGAGTGATTATTTACACTGGCATAGTCCAGTTATATCTTGATCATCCAGACAGATTTGATGTGTATCAGGTGTTGTGTAGAGAGAGTGTGTGTGGACGCTGTTACTGGGAGATTGATTGGAGTGGACGTGTGTATATATCAGTGTCATATAAGAGCATCAGCAGGAAGTGTGTGTTTGGATCTAATGATCAGTCCTGGAGTTTGAGGTGCTCTTCCTCCAGTTACTTATTCATACACAATAACATAGTGACTAAACTCCCTGTAAAGCCCGTCAGACGCAGTAGAGTAGGAGTGTATGTGGATCACAGTGCAGGAACTCTGTCCTTCTACAGCATCTCTGGAGACACAATGAGCCTCATCCACACAGTCCAGACCACATTCACTCAACCGCTCTATCCTGGGTTTAGGGTTGGTACTTCTGGATCATCAGTGAAACTGCGTTGATGATTCAGAATAGACTGCAGAGAGACTCTACCCATAATGCTTTGAGCTCATGATAAATCATTACATTAATACTACAGCTGGTGAAATACAGAGGGTATGGAAAGTATTCAGACCCCCTTAAATTTTTCACTCTTTGTTATATTGCAGCCATTTGCTATTTGAATTTATAAGAATTAGCCTTCTTATTCAGCTGACCAACTCTCAATCTGTGTGCCGGATTTTAATGCGTTCTTGCCATTTATTTTCATGTTTAGGGTAGACTATGAAATAACACTTTGAACAACAAAGCCAGAGATGAATATATATTTTATATTTATTGCCATCTATTACCATCATAAATGAATTAGTCAAATAAGCTATATTTAAAATAGCTATATCGTATAATAGCCATAGGCATGCCATCCTTTAAAGGTGCCCTCGAATGAAAAATTGAATTTATCTTGGCATAGTTAAATAACAAGAGTTCAGTACATGGAAATGACATACAGTGAGTCTCAAACTCCATTGTTTCCTCCTTCTTATATAAATCTCATTTGTTTAAAAGACCTCCGAAGAAGAACAGGCGATCTCAACATAACACCGACTGTTCGCAACAGTCGGGTGTACGCCCCAATATTTGCATATGCCAGCCATGTTCCCAACATTATGAAAGGCATTACACAAGGGCAGCCAGTATTAACGTCTGGATCTGCACAGATGAATCAACAGACTAGGTAAGCAAGCAAGAACAATAGCAGATGGAGCAATAATAACTGACATGATCCATGATATCATGATATTTTTAGTGATATTTGTAAATTGTCTTTCTAAATGTTTCGTTAGCATGTTGCTAATGTACTGTTAAATGTGGTTAAAGTTACCATTGTTTCTTACTGTATTCACGGAGACAAGAGCCGTCGCTATTTTCATTTTTTAAACACTTGCAGTCTGTATAATTCATAAACACAACTTCATTCTTTATAAATCTCTCCAACAGTGTAGCATTAGCCGTTAGCCACGGAGCATAGCCTCAAATTCATTCAGAATCAAATGTAAACAATATAACAGTATACAATACTCACATAATCCGACGCATGCATGACGAACACTTTGTAAAGATCCATTTGAGGGTTATATTAGCTGTGTAAACTTTGTTTATACACTGTTTAAGGCAAGTGCGAGCTCCGTGGGCGTGGAGCATGAGAATTAAAGGGCCAGTAGCCCTGAATCGGCTCATTTATAATGATGCCCCAAAATAGGCAGTTAAAAAAATTAATTAAAAAAAATCTATGGGGTATTTTGAGCTGAAACTTCACAGACACATTCAGGGGACACCTTAGACTTATATTACATCTTTTTAAAAAAAGAGTTTGACACTATTTTGTTTCAACCAAAGGCGCTGCAGAGGTGGCACAGCAGCATCTGAAGTTGCTTTAGATGTATTTACACAATTTAATGCTGTTCAGAGAGGTCCGTAAATACATCCACACAGCAGAGCAAATAATGCAATGACATTAATTTTATGTTTTATACAAAATGCTTTGAATACAGAAATATGAAATAACAAGATAAAACGAATATGAAATATTGCCAGTAGGTGGCAGCAAGTCACTGTGTTAATGAATGAGTCATTTTATTCAATCGATTCGCTCGAAACGCTGATTCATTCAGTAAATAAAGGCTGTATGGCTGATGAATCACTCAACAGATTTGAGATGCAAAGACTCGGATTCATTTACAAATTAACTACTAGGCTATAGTGATTAAAACAAAAATAAAAATATGAAAAAACAACTCGAGATTTGTTTATTTATGCTCATGAGGAGGGTCGAATATGTGATAAATTAATGCTTTCTTCGTTTTTCCGTTTAGAAGACAAAAACAATAAAACAAATTATCCGAAGGTACACGAATCAATACATTACTTTGGGTTTATTGTGGTTTAATGTGATTTTCTGGACTTGTGTTAGTGTGAATTGTGATTTCATTGATTGAATTTCATTTGAAGAGAAAGAAAAAACAACAAATCAAAAGAGCTCCAGTTTAATAAATGCATGTTTATTGTTCAGTTCACATTCTGGTGTTTTTGCTGTGGAGAAAGAAAAAATGTATGGTCATGGTTATTTACATATGGGAATGTTGGACCACAGTAACTGAAACTTTAGTCTGTAGTTACTTCTACTGTCTAATTATAAAACACTAAACTGACACTAATAGTGGTATCTGAAGATCTGGGTTTTTTATGTAAATTAAGTAAATTTAGAAATGTGCCTCTTACCAGGTTATTGTTAATTTAGAAGTTCCCCTAGATGAAAATTCTAATATTTGAGCCATATTTATTGGTGAGAGGGCTACATGTGCATACAGAAATTTTATACGTTCTTAATGTTCATGGGTCAATTTGACTCACATTGAGAGCCATTCAAAAGCAACTACAGACCCAAAACAAAACACTTCTGTGTTGTATGTCAGTTGTCAGTCCCACTTTTTTTAGCATAGACTTTTCTAACTTAAATTGTTAAAAATCTTGAATATTTCCGAGCACTACTTATACTTAAACTACTTAAGTTTTGTGTCTTTTTAAAGCGGTGGTTCACTGGCTTTTTCTAGACTTGATTGTTTATGGGGCACAGTTTAACATGTCTTAATGCTTTGTTTATAAAAAAAAAACAAAAAACGCAGTTGTGTTTGGCACCACATCACAAATGAAGAATCTATCGCTAATTATCTTTTGCTTTGTCATTTCTTTATCAATCAACAAATATGAGAACTAGAGTCTGAAAGATTTCAAATGATGTATAGTTTAAGATTACTTTAAGTTTAGACTAAGATATTATTGTTATAAATGTATAATGGTAAATGTCCCACGGTTAGGGGAGGGGCAGTCTTAAAAATAGTGGTTAAAAACATTTTTATAAATCTAGATTTAGATATTTATTCTTTGTAAAGTGTGAAAAGTATTGATATTAAAAGTTAATTATTAATACCTGATTGTATGTTCTGTTTTTTGTTTTTCTTTTCATAGTGTGATTTTTGGGGAATCGTATTGAATCCAGATAGGGTCAATTTGACCTGGACCATACAGGCAATAACCAGAAATCGAACAATGCATGAGGGTTAAAATTAATATGTTTTATTAATGAATAATTATTTAATATTAACATGAATTATATATTTTGACAAATGCAAAAAAAGCTTTAATGATAAATTGTGAAAGATGTGAACAGATTCAATACTTAACACATAAATTTGTTTACCGCATCCTGACAGAATATATCACACACAACTCACCTCCGTCATTCTTGTTGTCAAATGTCTCATTGGCTTAAATGAATGTTTCACTTGTTCAAGGATTTACAATGATTAAATACACGTAGGCCTATATTTGGCATTAAATGCCCATATGCTGGTGTCTTGAAGTAGGCTACTTTTTGTCAAAAGTTCACAACATGAACATGAAGGAAATAACAATCACATAATACAATCAAGGGAGACATTTTGTTAAATGGTTACACATTTATTCATACATTTTCAAAATTATATGGTTAAAAGTATTTGTTCTCAGTTTATACAAATTAGCTCAAGCCGTATGAACTAACAAAAAATAGTTTGTATTATACATTAACATGGTAATCCTCATTGTACATCATGATATCTTAATGAACAGAAAAGTGACTTCATTTAAAAGTATTGTTGTTAAATATTGTAGACATCGATCCAATCAAAAATTCACACAATGAAGTGTTGTAAAATACATGAAGTTTTTTTTTTTTGTATAGGCTTTATAGACAGACAGACTTAATGTTTGAAGAATTCATCTTCCAGAATCTGGCAGTAATGTGTGGGAGTTCATTTTTCGTTCATCTCCTATCTTGAAAAGTCTGTCTTGCAGATATAGAATAAAACTTCCAAATTTACTGCCAGATTCTGGAAGATCGATTCTTCAAACAGTGGTACAAAAGGATGTGGTGCTGGTGCTTCAAGAGACACCCTCAATCTGTCTGTCTATAAAACCAATAAAAATGTCATGTATTTTACAACACTTCAGCTTGTGATTCTTATTAAGTTGGGGTCATTTTTTAGGATTCTTTAGCTAACCTAAGTCTCTGAGATCCTGACACATGGCACTTCTGGAGACTCCAGGTAGGATGCAGTTCTGGAAAATGGTGTCACTGAAGACTAAAGGGTTCCTGATGGTTTCACACTGAATTCTTCTCCTTACTTCTTAAATCTTTTGCAGTTAACATGTGTCTTTTCTTTTCCACCTGTTTTTGTCCGACCCTGCTAAACCAATGAATTTTTATCCAGTGGTCATGCTTTAACTCTGCAATTTCTAGTATTGCATCAGTATTGCATTCTTCTCATGGGCATTCAATAATTTGACTTTTCAGTCTGAGTTCAATCTTTTTTTTTTTGGCTCTTTTTGCCTGTTAAAGAAAACCTGCCTAATAATTCTGCACACCTGAATATGAGGCGACTTTCACTTCCAGCCTTCATGAGCAATTATATATCACTTATAAATGATTAAATACAAAATTAATAGTAAAGATTGAGTTGGTTTGGAATTGGTCAAATATGCCTGGAAAAAAAAATATGATCAGAAAATCAACTTGCATAATAATTCTGCACACAGTATAATTGCAGAAGTATTTATTAACAAACTCAAAAAAAGCAAAACTACTCTGGACACTCATCTGTCAAAGAGCAGAACGTTGTTCCATCTTCAGCAAAGATGGAACAAAGACTAACAAAATATACTATACTATATAGTTTAATAAATACTAAACCAAACCAAAGAAAAGATGCAGTTCATTAATCAAACAAGTAACCATGAAAACAAATACAAACACTTTCTTAAAACATGGTGTTACATAACTACCCGTCTAGGGGTGGGGAGCCAGTAACCAAAATAAAATAAGTAAAAATAACTAAAGAAAAAAAAGTCTTGGAGAGAGAACCAGGGCAATCCAACCTCCCGTCCCAGAATCAACACAAACACCAGTTCAAATTAGTTTTGTTTTAATTGAAAGAATCTCAGAATGTTAACAAAGGAATTGGGAACAAAACTTCAGGGGAGGGCTAGGCCAACATAACAAACAAAACCCAAACTAACTAACCCAATAACTTTCTAACTTACCTGGACGAAGATAACGCACAAATAAAATACATAAATCTTCCCTCTCTCCCTCCCTGGCCATAACCAAGAGAAAAAGATAGAAGTACAAACAAAAATGGCACCCTCCCCCTACATTCCCTTAAAGAAAAAAAAGCGTTAGCAACATAGGCAACGTAAAACAAACAAAATCAAAGAATATTAAACAACGTCAATTCTCTCTCTGGTAAAGAGCACACCTAAGTTGTAATACTGAGTTCACTCACTCATACACAATATACAAGAACTACAACAACAAATGAGTCTGGGCCACGGGAGGAAGTGTTTGCCCCAATGAAAGGAAGTCTCTCCCTCTTCTCCAGTATTCCACCACGTCTTATATCCTCACTCCTTCTCGTCAACATCCAATCACCCACGACCGGACTGAACCCATCTGATTGGAACACCTGTCTCATAACGAGAGGGAAAAAGAACAGGAGAGAGAAAAAAACAAACAAACAACCAACTCCAACACACACACCCATTACAACACAATGAATATGTCTTTAGACGTAACACATGGTGTTGTATTGAACAAAAAGAGTAAATGGCCATGTTAAAGTAATTCAATATTCACATCAAACAAAAATTGTATTAATTCACCTTAAAGGTGATAGAGAGGATTTTTTCGTCGACTGAGAAACCAAAGACTGTTAGTGAGTTTTTTAAATGAGCGCATGCGTCAGAACAGCCCCCCTCCTTCACAGCTCATTTCGAGGGAACGCCTCCCAAAACTCGTGCACGAGTATTGGAACACGAGTGTTTACCACCGGCATTCGCTGTGTCGTGTTAGTGGATTCATTATGTCGGACTCACCACAGGTAACTCATAATCTGCAGTTGTTACTCCTGTCTCCGGACAAAAACATTGCATGCGGCGCCTGTGGAGTGTGGAAAGTTACTGGAGCGCGCAGCCGCACTCGTCTCTCACAAGGAACGTCCCGGCAGTGATTGACAAGCCAGAGGGCCAATCGTTTACGAGATGATCGCGTAAACGATTGGCTGATGTTTTTAATGCCCTACCTCGTGCACAGATGATGTATATTAACATTATTCCTTTCAGTGCACCTAATAAATAGTCTTTTATCCGTTAGTAAAGACAGTTTCAAGTAATATTGCAAAAATGTATAAAACAAAACATCCTCTTTAGCACCTTTAACCTGTAAACCCATAACATGTTGAATAATTGTTATGTTTGTTCACATGGTGATCCATGTGTCCTTTCGGAGTACGATATACTGTAGACTTGATCCCCTTTCTCCAACAGCAGCGTTAAGCCATTGCCTCCGTTCTCTGGAGAATCATTGCTCTTGTTATGTCCTGTCAATGCTTCATGTTTTCCATTTCTATACAAAGACAACACTGATCCATGACCAGTTCCACAATGGTAGAAGACACTGAAATATTAAACTCCCTGTACCGGGTGCTGTGAAAATCCCTGTTAAAGAGTAAGACCGATCTCCATGTAACAGCTGTAGACATGAATTATACAAGTGTTGATATTGTTTTCAGCAGCGTGGATTAATACCTGTGGCCTGGCTGTAGGCATCACCAACATTGATGAAGACTTTCTTGTAAACCAGTGTTAGAGCTGTGTTAACAGGTCCAAAGAAACCATTTGATCCTAATGAAGCTGAAAATGCCACATTTGGTCTGTGTAAAGAGAACATCTTCATAAATATCACTCTTAATTCAGTGTGATAGTTTCATTTCTTGGAAACAAGTTTCAATGAGAAATTGCTTGTAAATTTCACAAAGCAAGTCCTACACCAATTGTTTTTTCAGTGTTAGGTCTTAAAGGGTCATGAAACCCTAAACCAAAATTTCTGAGATTTTAACAGAGGTATGTGTGTTGAACACCATTGAAGACAATGTTAGCATCTGTTAGATTTAATAGTAGGGGGGAAATGGTTAAATTTTAGTTTTTATACGCTATTTCGTCTTCCGGGTTTAAAATCTTCATCCTGTCCACGTCACAGGCTGTGACGTGGCAGAGCACGATAGTACTTTGATGACTCATCGGTGTTTCATAATTATTAACGAGACTGAGTTTTTTATCCAATGAGAAGACACTCTCTTAATTATTCATGACACCACGTGGATCTTTCCAATGACGAGGACGGTTAACGGCACTAAACAGCGAGAGAGACGGTGCGTGTCCGTTGGCGCGGAGCGAGCGGGTAAGCGCGAGTGTTTTCGGTTCATTCCTATGGAAGTTGAGCTGCGCGTAAGTTAAATGTGACGCTCAACTTCCATAGGAATGAATCTAAAAATGCTCTGGTCGCTTGCTCTGCTCCAGTCGACACGCAGCCTGACTGACTGAGCGTGTTGCAGGTTCGGCGCGTAGATCTATGCTATGTACGAAAGGTTTTTTTTTAAGCGTTATTTTTTTTTCAAATATATGCATGTATAGTGTGTATATAAACAACTATATATTTTATAATGACTGTAATTACACATGTACATTAATATGTTTTAAATAGAATTACGATTACTGTAGGATATATGTAGCAGGGCATTCAGTAACTCTTGAAAAGACAAAAATAAAGTGTCAGTGTATTTCATTAGATTTTAACTTTTCCAGTTTTTTTAAAAAATGTAGTATTTCCTCACGTTTTACCACTGATTTTTAGTGACAGTCGATATGCATGGGCTACTGGCGATGAGAGTTTCCCCTCTCCTCTCCTCC
Source organism: Culter alburnus (assembly GCA_028476615.1). Taxonomy (NCBI): domain Eukaryota; kingdom Metazoa; phylum Chordata; class Actinopteri; order Cypriniformes; family Xenocyprididae; genus Culter; species Culter alburnus. Next base: position 110,039 of record JAOTNS010000627.1, read on the forward strand.
CTCCTCTCCTCTCCTCTCCTCTCCCCCCTCCCCTCTTCTCACAGCCACCACGCCCATTTAAGTTGCATTTTTCAAAAAGATTGTGAGCTAGACTTGAGCTGAAAGAGGGGGGTTTCATGACCCTTTAAAAATATCAGTCTCACCTTGTCTTTCCATTTTGATTTCCTCAATCTGAGCTTCACTGTCAGCGAGTCTGGACATCAGCTCCTGCTGACTGATTTCAAGAGCTTTGAGTCGTGTCTTTGTGGCTCCAAGTTCCTTCAGCAGGTCTGTGCATATTGTCAAAGGAAAAGTCAGCTGTTTAATTTCATTCTGAAGAGAGGCGTCATCTTCAGTACTCAATTCAGAAGTGGCCGGTTCTGTTGCGATGGTCAGACCTGTGGCATTCGGAGCAAATTCAAGACATATGTACAGATGCAGAGGAACTGCTATTGTTAAGCTCATTCTTGATGCTTTAGATGAAATGTGTTAGAGATGTGTGTGCTATATGTTTTAACAGACTGTTACAAATCTGATGCTTTTATACCGTTCTAATGGCTCCAGTAATTCACATGTGATGGACAATTTAGACAATGACAGGCAGCATACAGTAGATTTATAAGACTGTTGCTCAAACTATATTGCTTCATTACTTTTATGCAAGCTTAATGATTTACAAATTGATTAAAAATGCAATACTGACACAGCTGTTATGCTCATAATGGCAACTTTGATCTGAACAAAACACTGAACTTTGGACTTATTAACAGTAGAAAGTATATTAGACACATTCCATCATGTTTGCAACATCATTTCTTCAACTTCATTTTCCTCTGAATTTCACAGATTTAGGTTTGTTCAGGTTTTTTAAAAGGTATTTCCATAAATTTTGGTCTTAACATGAGGAAACTACAGCACCTTCTGTTGTATAATTCATATCTACAGCCTTCAGTTCATAATCAAAGGTGACTTGACATAATCCCCCCTTTTACTTTCTGAATCCAGTTTGTGGACTATGCTTTTATGTGTTTATGGCTGCAGCTGCCTTGGACTTTATATTTATTATACATTTCCATCTTGTTATCTATTGGAAATACAATTATACCTATGTTGTTTTTCTTGAAATTTTGTGACTTTTCTCACTTAGGGTCATGAACATGCATGCACCGTACTGTTCGTGGGTCGATTTTTTTTTTTTTGTATTTAAAAATACAAAACGCTTTCTGTGTTGTATGTCAGAGCTCTTCAACTCTAGTACTGAAGTGCAAAGTTTGTGAAAATATAAAGTTGTTTTACCTGTTCATTGATTATCAATTTAAATTGTTAAAAATCTTAAGTTTGGTATCTTTTTTAAAGGGAACACTTCACAGATTATTCTACAAGAAGACAGTTGTAAAAGTAAAGTTAAAAAATTTATAGAAGTTTAAGTTCATGGAAAATTAAATTATATAATATATATTTTTATAACTTTTATATATTTTATAACTCTAAAACTTTAAGAAAATCAAAGCTAAATATTTAAATATTAAAAAGTTCTGTGCTAAATTTTAGGTTGATGTTTTTTAACAAACAGGACTTTCAGTAAGTTTTTTTGTGTCAAGTACCAAACTTTTCAAAGACATTAGTGAACTGAACCATATTTCCATATTTTTCAAAATATTTATGAAGTAAACATCCCATTCAGAAGAAGTTTGTGCAGTAATGTTAATATTTGATGTTAATTAAATCCCTAAAACGCATAAAAAACATACGGAAAAAATCAGAGCGTGTGTTATAGTTTGGCACCACATCACAAATGAAGAATCTGTCACTATTCATCTATAGCTCTGTCATTTCTTTTGAAAATCAACAAATATGAAAACTAGAGTCTGAAAGCTTTGAAATAATATATAGGTTTAGACTAAGATATTATTGTTATAAATGTATAATGTAGGGGTGACCCTGAATAGTCGACGATTCGAATCTTCGATAGGAGGAGCCTGATTCGACTACCAATCTCACAGTCGAATCGTCGCAGAGGTGTTATGAGAAGAGATATGGGGGCGCAATATCTGATTTTACGTAGACATACCGGTTCTTTCCCAATAGGTTAATATACAGCCCCATTATGTTAAGACTATAAATAAAAATGTGAAAAAAAGAAGCTTTTAATAAATATTTTTAATGTACGTGAATAAATCCAACCTGTGACGATTTAAGTTTCACTTCCATGATCCGTGACCGGCAGATGAGCATCTTTACGGCAGGGATTAAATCTTCAACAATGTCTGGGATAAAGTGTACAATTGGATGCACTTTGAAATGGTAAAAGATGATAAAAAAAACAAAAACGTATGATGCAAGTTGTGCCAACAGCTCATGTCCTAGAACTCAACAACGACTGCGGCGCGCTTCTGCCGGCCAACGAGCTGACTATAGGCGGATCTTTTGTGACGTCATTGTTTATGTTTGTCGCGTTGCATCATGGGAGTCGTGTGGCAAGAAACACCGCTAGATACCTGTAATTTGATTGTTTTGCACGTTTGGAGGAGGATTTAGAGAAGAGGATGGTTCACTCTTGCTGTGTGGTCGATTGTACGGCTCGTTGGGGGCCTGATAAAAAGTTTTTTCGAATTCCCTCCGAAAAGGATAGCGAAAAAACGAAAGAAATGGTTGCGTGCAATTAGGCGATTGAACCTGGACGCTCCAAAGAAAGCCTGGATTCCTGCAGCTTCTGATCGAGTTTGTGAGGCACATTTTGTTCATGGTAAGTCTTAGTGACTATGTATTTATAGAAGATTAAATAAAAAATAAATAAAACTGAGTCAAATCAACCACGTCATATGTTTTCGCGTTCTGATTCAGGTGTCCCAAACCGCGATCCACAGCACCCAGACTATGTTCCTCACATCAAAATGGGCTATTATGGATCGCAAAACTTAAAAGCAAAAGAAAAGGCTATTCAGCGATACGAACGGAGGATCAAGAGGCAACGCCTTCCATCCGCAATGCCTTCCACTTCTACTTCCGCTACGGTTCCGGATCTGGGTGGTCATGATGATGTTAGCATGGACTGTGAAGTGACCGTCAGTGTTGACCCCGATCCCACTTCTGCTGACAACGAAATGACCACAGAAACAAGCGCCAGTTGCTCTGACCAGGCAGCGAAAATACAGCAGCTCGAGGCAGAGACCAAGTGACTGGCAGAAGAACTTCTGGCACAGCAACGAGCAGCTGTGTACTACAATGAGAAGAGCACGAAACTCCAAGAAGCTCTAAATAAAGAAGAATTCACTGTAAACACAACCTGAGCGAAAAACAACTCAAGTATTACACAGGTATGTGCTTTTTAGTTCAATATGACTGAACACTGCAATATATGATGTAAAAATAAGTACAATTTTATTTTTTAAGTTTATTTGACCTTGATTTGAGCAGATAAAATAAATGCAAATGAATGAAATTGAGATTTATAATGCAATGATATATATTATTAAAATTGTACATGTTTTCATCACTTTTTGCAGCGCATTCACTTGGACTGGTTAATAAATATGTCTATCAGCATCCAATCTACACCCGATGTAGGTGACAATCCTAATTACTACCACTTTTTGTTGAAGGCCTCAGAAGTCGGAAACTATTTGATTGGATAGTTAAAGTGGTGTCTGCTCGTCAACTGCCCTACTTCTGTGAGAAATTAAGCATCACAGACAAGGTCCTTCTTCTTTTAATGAAGCTGAGGCTGGGACTGCAGAACAAGGACCTAGCATACAGGTGAGATTCATTGCCTGTAACTGTGGTGTTTGATTGTCATCACAAAAATAAACCATTTAGAAGTTTTTGTAACATTGGAAAAATAATTAATCATGATTTCTATTCATTAATGTTTTCTTATCTTTCTTCAGGTTCAAGATAAGTGCTGACCAAGTAACAAAGATAGTGAACATCGGAAGCTCTGTAATGGCTGATGCCCTGAAGTTCCTGATAGTGTGGCCAGAAAAAGGGGCGATAATAAGAAACCTGCCTAAAGCTTTTAAGAAAACTAGAAGATACAAAAAGACTTGTGTCATAATTGACTGCAGTGAGATCTTCATACAGCGGCCATCTAATTTACTAGCTCGAAATGTTACATACTCCACATACAAACATCACAACACGTTGAAGCTGTTGGTGGGAATTACTCCAACAGGAGCAGTTTGCTTTCTGTCGAAGTGCTGGGGTGGCCGGGTATCAGACAAGGAGCTGACAATCAACAGTGGATTCCTGGAACAGCTGGAGCATGGGGACCAGGTAAATTGCTTCTTTTTATAACATGTAAATCTATCCCCCTCCAAACCCTCCCTCTCAAATAAATAAAATAGTTGTAACATATATATATATATTTTTTTATGATTGTGTTGAAGGTTATGGCAGATCGAGGATTCCTCATTCGAGAAGAACTTCTCTGCAGAGGAGCAAGCCTCGTCATCCCTGCATTCACAAAGGGCAAAAATCAGCTTAGCCACAAGGAAGTCATCGACTCAAGGAAAACTGCCAATGTCAGAATTCACGTAAGTTGAAAACTTAGTCAAGTTTCCTGTTTTATGAATACTTATTTCCAAAACATTTGACTTGAGGGGGGTAAAGAAAGAATAACTAAAATGTATTTAAGATGTCTTCTATTAACTTTTGTAATATTCAGTCTAGATTCATAAACCTATGATCTGAAGAATACAAACTATGCTTCAAACTTACACAAACATACGCTTGCAATTATAACCAGCAATTATTTTAATAACATTTTAAGGCAGAAATCCATTAATAATTTAAGAACATTCAGTCTTGCCTCGAAAAATAGACATTCTTAAATAAAATAAAAAAGTGTATTGCTTTTGCCAAAGTGCTCTGTTGAAAATAGCCAACACAAATAAAATGCAAAGTACTTCAAATGTACACATCAGCTGATTAAATATATATTCTACTATATTCCTTTCTTTTAACAGGTAGAACGGGCCATTGGTCGGATGAAAAAATTCCGGATTCTGAACACAACATGGGAACTCGGACTGGTCAAGAGTGCAGACAACATAGTAACAATAATCGCTGCACTTGTTAATCTGCTACCTCCACTAGTGAAATAAAGGTTTTCCTCCAGTATCCTTGCATATCACTGTTTTGTTTACATTACTTCGCAGACTCTTGTGATACAATGAACATGGGTAGAAAGTAGGAATAGAAGAAGCTATGTAATCTGCAAGCAGCTAACATCCAAAACTGGGGGTTAAATGGAATTCTCTGAATAGAAATGCCAGCTTTTGTGTAAATGACAAAATCGCACCACTGAGCACCAGTAATGGCCATTTGTCCTTGTACTTGGTGGTAGTACTCATGGTCGTGTTTGAGTTCTAGGGCCCCATCATGCAATTTGCTCATGAAGTTGTCAGATTTTGCTGCCTCACTTGGGGGTTTGTCTCGCACACTGTATGGACATTTCACCTCAATGATTCCCCACTTGCTGACCTCTGTGCTGTCATAACAAACTCTGTCAGGAGTGGCGGCTAGAATGGGTTCTTCTGGGCTGATGTACAAGCCACATTCATGTACTATGACATGTCTTCTCTGTGCTAGTCCTTTGTAAACTTGAATGGCGACGCTTTCATTTTCTTTTCCCCAAGAGAGCATTTTTTTTTGGAAATCAGTGGGGGGCTTTGGATGAAGCATGTCACGTGCAACAAGTTCTGGTTTGGCTTTTTTACTGCTCATTTTCTTGCAAATTTTTCCAAAATTTGAAGCCGTGAGTCTTGAGTACTTCAGAAGAAACCATTTGGGACAATCAGCCTGTTGTTTTGTTTCATTCTGAAATTTATTGCCTGATCATATGTCACAGAGAGTGAATCTATGTAAACTTTATGCTGAGCTGAGATCTCTTGTGGAGTCTCTCCCACCTTTGGAGCCTAGTGCCACTAAATGGGAAAGGTGGTGGACCAGGAGACTCCTTGGCAAGTAGATGGTCGAGCAGTGGTTCCTGATGTGGTGTTACGGACACCTGGTAGGGTTCACCAGCATTCTCCACGTGTGCTGGAACGTCCATATCTGTAAAACAGAATAATGAATATTTATGAAAAGAGGAAAGGCAGGACATGCTAGGCGCAAATATACCAAAAATAAAATCTTAAGTCACATCTGGATTAACAGATACCAATGCGCTTCGACATTAATCTTCATGAGGGCAGTATGACACAGGTGTGATCAGTCACAATCAGCTATGCATGCAATATATAGTTTACAATGCAATGCATGCAATGCAGCTGGAACATGGAAGACTGTCTCCCATATGTATTATGCTATTCTGTAGTAGTGCAACCCTATTTTGTATATAGCCAATATCTGATGCCATGTTCTTGCTGCATTCTTATCCTCCTGAATATATCGTATGTATATAAATATTAGTGCTGTTTGCATTGTTAATTCTACTGCATGCATAGCTATCATATGACTGATAACACAATGACCTGTATTTAAATGCCATGCTTTACACATGCATGTCATACTGCCCTGATGAAGATGCAAGTCAAAATGCATAGGCCTCTATTAAATCCAGATATGCCTCAGATTCTCATTTTTCTCATTATTGAAACTAATTGGTAAATGTCAAGCGCCAATTTTTACCTTCATCTTCAGTGTCATTTGTCTCGCTGTTTGCTGTATCAGTCTCTTCTGGGTCCAATCTTGGCAAGGACTTAAATACGCAAGCAGTGGACAAATTTTTCATCGCTGATAAAACCCCTATATGTCTCCATCCATCCCTCATCCCCTCTGGTACAAGCCAGCGGAATTCTACCCTTCTTCTCACATGCTGGCCGTGGAGCAGTCTCTTTTTTCTTACTGGGATGGAAGTTGATTTCATCTGCAGGTGCTGTCATATTGACAAGAGTGTCCATATCTAGTTAATCTTATCAGAATGACAAAATATTACATTCTGTAGCTGTGCTTTGATACCTGCAAGCCTCACTAGTACATGCAGCATTTGTAAGTCCTATCCTGACAGCTGCTTCTACTTTAAACATTAAAGCTGCTACATGACTGCATGTTTCTCCAAGACTGGATTTGAAAGAGGAGAAATGTGTAAGCTGTGTATATACAATTTTTCACCATTAGTACAGACCCATTGAAAGTCTCACACTGAATTGGATCAAAACTAAACAACACAATTGAATTGGTACAACAGTCACTACATTTTCAATAAATAAGTAAATAAGAACACTGATCAATGAAGACTTACCCGGCTTTGCAGTCGCAGTGAGCAGTGATTATTCGCCGTTCTCTTTGGCGATCACCCACGGGAGATGCGAATCACGCTGTGACTCTGCTTGGCCAGGTCTAACCTCTGCTTTTAGCACGATCACTGCTTTCTGTTTGGCAGAAAAGATCGGCCCAACTTTGCGAGAAACAAAATAATCATAGGCCTCCAGACTTTTGAAAGCCTTTAATCTTTCATGAGTGAAGGGTCCAGGGGTTTCTATTAAATAAGAATAAATGTCTCCCCCAGCAGATTGGTGGCCAAGACACGGGCGAGTCGGACCAACGTTTTTTGTCATCCCAGATCTCATATGGGCTTTGAATAACTTCAGTTTTGTCACCAATACAAATTTTGAGCTTCTCTCCAAACCTCCTCCGGTCTTCAGATGTTAAAGTGCTTATATATTGTGGATTTCGCCCGCTAACTCTCTTGAAAGTGCTCGTCGCGCCTTTACAGCCCGCCATACTGTTTGTTTTGTTGCCACACAACCACTCGCGCATGCGTACAAAGATGTCAACAAAGATCCTCCTATAGCGCGCTATTTGAAAAGACTCAAACGGACACAGGCAGATCGCGTGAAAGACTGGATTTGTCTCTCAGTCAGGTAGGGTAGCTACAAGTGATTTCAAACTGTTTCAGCCGCTTGTAATTTGATTTTTGAATGCTGTTAATGTTTAGCTAAAAAGACTGCCACTCCAGTTTAGCGTTTATTGTCTCTGCAGTTAAAAAGACAAGTTGACAATTCTAGCTATACTTTCGTTGTTTTAATAATTTCTTTAATTTTAATTTATTTATTGATCACTCTGGGTTATTTAATTGAACTATTTCTGGCTTGTGTTTTGAATATATGTTCCCCTGCACTTTACAGTTTGACTTGATCATATTTCATTTTTTAATTAGGCTATTTTCATTTATTTGAACAGTATATTCTGTTCCAATTCAATTTTGTAAATTAATGTTTATAAAAAAAAAAAAAAAAATTATAGGCTAATTTTTTCAATTAAATTAATATTTTTTTTTTGGTTTTTGGTGCATCAATTTTGCGCTGTAGATTAGTTAAAGCTTGCTCGCACAGACAATTTAGACGATGTAATTTGATTTGCCGACATATGAAATGTATATCTATCTGTAGTGTGGCCTTTCTGCAGTTATTAATATATATATATATTTAAAGTTTATTTATCCAAAATGTTTTTATTCATTTTCTTCTATATCTTTGAGAGTGTTCTGTACATCGTGGCTGTGAATGTTTATCAAGATTGCCTTTCATTTGTTTAAAAAATATAAAATCATTGTCAGTTTCGTCTATCACTTGACAGGCAGTTTGGTTGGTTTATAAGATGTTTCTCTGTGCTGTGTGTGAAAGAACATTTCAAAGTCCGTGCGCACTCTCTAGTGGACTGCTGTTTTTCAAGACACCCCCCCCCCCTTATGATTCGACTATCAGTCGAATATAGGCAATCTGATTCGAATCGGATTCGACTATGTAAATCCGTAGTCGAGGACACCCCTAGTATAATGGTAAATGTTACACGGGTGGGGGGTGCGGCAGTTTTAAAAATAGTGGTTAAAATATTTTTATAAATCATAAATTCAGATATTTATTCTTTGTAAAGTGAAAAGTATTGATATTAAAAGTTAATTATTAATACCTGGTTGTATGTTTTTTTTTTTCATAGTGTGAATTTTGGGGAAGTGTATTGAATCCAGTTAGGGTCATTTTGACCCCGATCATACAGGCAGTAACCAGAAATTTAACAGTGCATGAGGGTTAAAACGCTGTGCACCTGATATGAGCTTCGTGGTAGGTAAATCACTAGATCCCACACAGAACACAAGTCTGTGCTGATCAGTGAAAGGATTTAACATAACTCACTGGAATCCCCCATTTATACATTTTTATTCACTTGAAAACGATTAAATCTCTACTTAAAAATATTGCTTTAACATCCCTGCATGTTAGTTTCTGAAGACCAGCTTTAACTTAAAGGTAGGGTAGGTGATTGTTGGAGAGGCTAGCAATAGCGAGCTAGCTTTGAAAGCATTAATCGCGATTAATCGTTTGCAAAATAAACGTCTGTGTTACATAATATATATGTGTGTGTTCTGTATAATATTGTATATATAAATACACACACATTCATGTATATTTAAGAAAATGTTATATTTATATAAATATTTATGTATATGTATATAAAATATATATAAATATATATATTTATAATACATGCATATATTTCTAAACTTTATACCTGTATGTGTGTGTATTTTTATATATATATATATATATATATATATATATATAATATTATACACAGAACACACACTATATATTATGTAAACACAGACTTTTATTTTGCAAACGATTAATCGCGATTAATCGTTGCAGCCCTACCCAAAAATGAATTCTGTCACCTTCTTGCACCTTTTTTGCTCACAGACATCAATGTAATCTACAGTGGCATTGTAGAATTTATTGTCTACCATCTTGCAAGGACTTTCCCCCCAGATCTGATTTTTGTAAAAAAACTGATAATTGGCACTTCATTTTCTTTGAGTATATCACAGGTCTTACATTTGAAGATGGATGCACATGTAACAAAAACCAAAAAATCCTGTGATAAATATGAAGCTATATTAAATTACAGAAAATCACCTTAAATAAGTTTTAAACAAAACAAATCAAATAGTATCAAAACATTACATAAATGTACCATCTTTTTCTTCTGCTCTATGTGCGAGTGTGTTATGTGCGTCACTCAGTCTGTCTCTCAGATGGAAAGACACACTGAAAGACTTCTCTTTTGCTGATTTGAGCGGTTTAAAAATCACTTGTTTTTAAACTACAAGTCTTAAAACACTTATGGGCTGTATACCTTTTCTTTTTCGTAATTTGCATCTTCACCTTCTGTTGAGGCAAGGGTATGAAATGGCCAAAACTATATAAATATAAATATTTTTAAAGTGTCATCTATCCTTATGGTGCACTGAACACCTGGTGTAATCAAATGTGCAATTCCTTACTGACCAACTGAGGCAAATACTCTAATTACTACACGTGTTGTTTGTATAGAAATTCAAGGAAAATGGATTGCAGGTATTTCAAAATCCACACTGAGGTCAAACTTTAAAGCCACTTTTCTCTGTTTAAAGAGTTAAGAAAGTATAATAAAGTGTTTGAAATGTAATACTTTATTCTCAGATCACATTAAAACATTGATCAACACATATAATTATATATTTTATATATCAAAGTCCCTAAAGTCTGAGATAAATAAATCTTCTACTATAATACTGTAATTGTTGTTTTAATGATGTGTGATCTGTCATTATTGAGTGTGCCGTTGAAAAGGTTACTGCGTGTGTGTATTTTGAGTACATGCTGTGACTGCCTGATTTACTATTTTGAAATGCCCCTGTATAAGAATTTGTTTTTGATTTATATCATATGATATAGTTAAGGAAACATACAAAGACATTTTTTGTTTTTCAAATATCAGCACGTTTGCAAATGGGATATTGATTTTATACAACATTTTAATTAAAAAAAAAGTTAATATTAAGTGACATTTTAGACACAATATTGCCTGTTTTTGCTCTATTTCGCCAAAATATTATTGAATTTCGTTGGGATGGAAAAAAACTGAAGACAGAAACAAAATGGTGTCTGTTATGGAGCTGTTTTCTGCTGTTCTCCATTGTCTTACACCATGACCTGAAATAAAAACATATATCTGCATTATTTGTCTAAATAGATTACATTTTGAGCAAATGTGACTTGGCAAAAAGTCTAGGATGATATGAAAAAAACATTGGACTAAAATAAGTCTTTTAGTACCTTAATCCAGTCATGGAGCTGCATCTCTTCCAGAATAAATCTGCTGTGGATCAGGCTGCAGAGAAGCACGAATCATCTGCTCGCATTCTGTGCAAAAAGATATGAGAGACATTTGATTATTAGTTCATCTTTTTTAAAAAGAAATTGGCCCTCTTTGTTTTTTTAATGAAGATCTCATACATTTCTGTCCTCTCATCGAGACTTCATCCTTGAAGCTTCATGAAGCTTAGCATGCTCATGCAAGGCAATGGATGTTCCAGGACCATGATGCAGTGATACATAATTTATAATTATGTTGTCCACAGGAACATCAAAAGAAGAGCTAATTGAAGGATCTTCTATAATCAATACTCCTATCATCATGCGTGATTAGTAATTTTCCAGTATGATCCTGCTTTAGCCTGAGCCAGGTTGTATTTTCCAGCTCTTTTGCGAAAAAGGTGGAATCTCCACCTCCAAAAAGTCTTCTTTTTCTCATCTCTCCCTGCCTCCTTTCTCCCTTCATCAATCTCCGTCTCATCGAACCGATGAGGATGGTTTTTCTGCTGTGGCGGTGGTGTATTTGAGCAGTACACAGGGTTGCTGTTCATGTACATGCTCCACACAACTCGCTTTCTTTGGTCATGAACTTAGTTGTCCCATGATAACACTGTTTGTCATGCTGAAATCAGAATACTCTGAAACTTCAACCTACAAAATGAACAAGTGAGTTTCAAGCCTTCAAATACTCTCAGGATGGACCTGAACTTTGTAATGTCAGTGAGGGATTTCATACAAGACAAGACAACACTCAGTATTCAGATGTGGAAGATTTTGATCATATAGATTTGCTTTCCTATGATTATAGCAATGATTTTCTGTTTTTTGAATTTGATGATGAAAGGAATGAAAGCCCTTTACTTGACAATAGTCTTTCATTTGAAAACAGTGTTAATCAAAATGATGCAGAAACCAATTTCATTAATAAGACTGGGGATTTTTCACTACCTTCTGACACTCTTAACATCATAATCACAGCAACGATGATCTAGTCATAGACTCTCAATTATTCAAGAGTCTATGAGAGTCTATGACTAAGTCCAAAACACAAACTTTTTTTTTGGTCAGGCAGTGTATATTGTCAGTATATGATTATGATTGCATTAGATTTTGCATAGCTCATATCAGTTAATAACAAATAATCTCTCGGTTTATTTGTTGAATTCAGAATAAGGTTTATCATTTCTTTTAGAGAAACTACAGTTTATCTTTCTACAAGACTAATGGACCCACTTTATATTAAGTGGCGTTAACTACTATGTACTTACATTTAAATTAATCATTTGATACAATGCACTTATTGTGTACATACATGTTTTTACATTGTACTTATTTTTAAAAACACCTGCATGTAATACATCTGTAATTAATTTCTGTAATTACATTAATTACACTGTTGACCCATCCCTAACCCTTACCCCTACCCTTAAACCTACCCATTCCACCAAGCTTTCCCTACCTTACCCGTATCCCACCTCAATAGCTGCAAATGTGTTTTGCAATTCAATATGAACCCAATAATTACATTGTACTTATTTTTTGATGTAAGTACATAGTAGTTAAGGCCACTTAATATAAAGTGGGACCAGACTAACTAGTAAAATCTAACTCATTCACTTGCATTTATCAATCTTTTTGCACTTTATCCATTCAGTAGTTGTTAGATACTCTTGTCTTTCCTTTTGTTAATAAAATCCATTTATTACACTAGTCTCTTCCTTGTGTTAATAATACAGTAAGAGGCTCTACAAGTTAATCCTTCACATTGGTCAGATGATGAACTTTCTCGAATTTATATAATTGTAATTCAGTCAGTAATCTTTCATGATTGTTCTTTAATGTCAAAGTGAGACTCCTTGACTGATGCCCGAAATATAGGAAGGAATGTTGACTCAATATTAATATTAATATTAATACAAAATATTAATATTTAAGACCATAAATAACTACATTTGTGGTGCCCTTGTGTGAGGCTAGTCCAAAACCACCACAGTGTAATGTTGATTCACTGACATTACCTTTGATTATTTTTGTAATTCCAATATTAATTTAGCATCAGTGATGTAGAATCAATCATAGTCTAATGTTGATTCAATAGCATTACCATTGGTTTTATTGTCCACCATTTTTTCAACATTAACTGAGGGTGCAAAAGTGATGTTGAAAAAAATATCACTTTGTAATTTTGAATCAATTATATTACCATTGATTTGTGGTTGAATTCTCAACATTGCTTCAACATTAACTGAGGGTACAAGAGTGATACTGAAGCAACATCACTTTGTAACGGGCGTGCTAAGGCGGGCATGCTAGTGTGTGCCAGGGCCATTGCTTTTATATATTGTCACTCCAGCTCATGTATATAATGTTATTTTACTTAACTGTGTGGTTATTTTTGTCATTTTACCCTTTTTGACTTATATTATTCATCTTTGGCCTAAATATGTGGAAATGAAGCACATGGTGACAAGTGTACATCACATTTATTTTATGAAGGAAACAAGGGCGGTTTACACTCATAGAGGCTACATATATACAAACCCGATTCCAAAAAAGTTGGGACACTGTACAAATTGTGAATAAAAACAGAATGCAATGATGTGGTAGTTTCAAATTTCAATATTTTATTCAGAATACAACATAGATGACATATCAAATGTTTAAACTGAGAAAATGTATCATTTTAAGGGAAAAAATAAGTTGATTTTAAATTTCATGGCATCAACACATCTCAAAAAAAGTTGGGACAAGGCCATGTTTACCACTGTGTGGCATCCCCTCTTCTTTTTATAACAGTCTGCAAACGTCTGGGGACTGAGGAGACAAGTTGCTCAAGTTTAGGAATAGGAATGTTGTCCCATTCTTGTCTAATACAGGCTTCTAGTTGCTCAACTGTCTTAGGTCTTCTTTGTCGCATCGTCCTCTTATGATGCGCCAAATTTTTCTATGGGTGAAAGATCTGGACTGCAGGCTGGACATTTCAGTACCCGGATCCTTCTTCTACGCAGCCATGATGTTGTAATTGATGCAGTATGTGGTCTGGCATTGTCATGTTGGAAAATGCAAGGTCTTCCCTGAAAGAGACGACGTCTGGATGGGAGCATATGTTGTTCTAGAACTTGGATATACCTTTCAGCATTGATGGTGCCTTTCCAGATGTGTAAGCTGCCCATGCCACACGCACTCATGCAACCCCATACCATCAGAGATGCAGGCTTCTGAACTGAGCGCTGATAACAACTTGGGTTGTCCTTGTCCTCTTTAGTCCGGATGACATGGCGGCGTCCCAGTTTTCCAAAAAGAACTTCAAATTTTGATTCATCTGACCACAGAAACAGTTTTCCACTTTGCCACAGTCCATTTTAAATGAGCCTTGGCCCAGAGAAAATGCCTGTGCTTCTGGATCATGTTTAGATATGGCTTCTTTTTTGACCTTTAGAGTTTTAGCTGGCAACGGCGAATGACACGGTGGATTGTGTTCACCGACACCGATTTATACCCAATCATGTTGCCAACTGACCTAATAAGTTGCAAATTGGTCCTCCAGCTGTTCCTTATATGTACATTTAACTTTTCCAGCCTCTTATTGCTACCTGTCCCAACTTTTTTTGGAATGTGTAGCTCTCATGAAATCCAAAATGACCAATTGGCATGACATTTCAAAATGTCTCACTTTCAACATTTGATATGTTATCTATATTCTATTGTGAATAAAATATAAGTTTATGATATTTGTAAATTATTGCATTTTATTCACAATTTGTACAGCGTCCCAACTTTTTTGGAATCAGGTTTGTATATATACAAGCAGGACAAGCAGCATGAACCACTGAACAAAGAAACTCCAACAATTCTGACATTTACAGTAATGATGTGATTCATCTGGACTGATTTCAGAGTTCAGCTTAGTTTTCCTTCTTTCATTCCTAATATATTTTAGTTATCCAGATTAAATTGATGATGATTTGACTCAATTCTCAATCCATCACTCATCATGACTCACAAACAACACTGATCTTACTGTCTATATGAGGATTCGTTACACACATTTATTCTGACATGTTATTTCACTGACAGAAGTTCAGCTGTAGTATTAATGTAATGAAGAGAAAATAAGAGACTCTATAACATCTCACTGTTACTGATTCATCATGAGCTCAAAGCATTATGGGTAGAGTCTCTGTACAGTCTAATCTGATTCATTTACACAGTTTCACAAATGATCTTTTAAAAACCCTAAACCCAGGATAGAGCGGTTGAGTGAATGTGGTCTGGACTGTGTGGATGAGGATCATTGTGTTTCTCTTGACTCTGTAAAAGGACAGAGTTCCTGCACTGTGATCCACATACACTCCTATTCTACTGCTGATGAAGGACTCAAAATCATCATCATCATCCTCATCATACTCTCCTATTCTACTGCTGATGGCTGGCTTTACAGGGAGTTTGGTCTCGATGTTATTGTGATTGAATGAGTAACTGAAGAAAGAGCAGAACAAACTCCAGGACTGATCATTATATCCAAACCAACACTCATTACCTCCCTTCCTGCTGATGCTCTTATATGACACTGATATATACACACGTCCACTCCACTCAATCTCCCAGTAACAGCGTCGATCACACACACTCTCTCTACACAACACCTGAGACACAAAATCAAATCTGTCTGGATGATCAGGATACGACTGCTCTGTGTCATTGTTAGTAATCATTCTGTTCTCCTCAGTCAGACGGAGGTTTTCATTCACTGTGTTCAGATCCAGAGTGAACTGATGGGAATCTGATGGAGATAAAACACATCACAATCAGGAATTATGAATCTGATCTTTTAATGTATTTGAACTTCATGTTCAATATATCATCAGTGTCTCAGTACAGTTTACCAGATATCCTGTGCAAATCATCATTTACATGATCAAACTATAAAATCTGTCATGTTTTCTTTCTCCTTCTACAGGAAGAACATGAACACACTCAGTGAGTTTTTTGCTTGTTTTCTAGTGACTTACATTGTAGGAAGTCGTTCCTGGTCCTGGGAACAATGTTGGTGAAAGAGACTGTGGAAATCAGCAGACATGAAGAGTGTGATTATCATGTCAATCTGTAAGAAAGGCAGCACAGATTACAGAATAATCGTGTATGCGCATCTCTGGTGGATGTTAATGCACTCCAACTCCACACTGCCATAAGCCATGCGATGAGTCAAGCGCTCTGTCACATGCAGATTCACTCAAGATAGAGAAGAGAGTGAGTGCTGAGCCGAGAGTTTTCACCGTGTTCAGTGTTTTATACTTATATTGTGTGCATTAATGACAAAAAGTAAGTATTTCTCTCTTCATCTGTTAGTTAGCAATTAAGATTATTAGCAAAAACATGTCATTTTCGTGTGTGTCTCTTTAAATTTCAAGAACTGCTGCTCCCTGCCCCTTTTCAGGGCGTGACCTTTACAGCTCATGCCAATCCTACAGCAATAACAAATCAGAGGCCTGTTGCATGAAGCTAGCTGAACAAACTCTGAGTCTCAGCCCCCTTACCTCACATTGGCAGCTCTGACCACTTAACTGTACTACTTAGGCCTACGTACAGGCCGCGGGTGAGAAGAGAGAAGTCCACAGTAAAGGAAATCAGAGTGTGGCCACAGGAGGCCATTCCATCTTTACAAGGTTGCTTTGAATGCACACAGTGGAGCATCTTTAAGGATGCTGCAACACTTGGTGACTGTATCGACCTGGATGAATACACAGAAGCTGTGCTGGGTTTTATAAACAAGTGCACTGATGATGTGACGGTTAAAAAATCTATCAAGGTGTACTCTACCAATAAGCTGTGGCTGACAGGTGAAGTTTGCTCCTTACTGAGGCTCCGCGGCGCTGCTTTCAGATCTGGTGACAAAATAGGGTATGCAAGAGCAAGGACCAACCTGAAAAAAGGCATTCGCCAGGCAAAAAAGGCCTTTGGGATAAAGTTGTCCACTCAGTTCACTAACACCAAGGACACAAGGTGTTTATGGCAGGGATTTCAAGTGGCCACTGGCCATAAGCCTACAGCAAAAACAATGGACAATGACCCCTGTCTTCCTGATGATGACCTCAATGATTTTTTTTCTCGGTTTGAGGTTAAGAACATCAGAGCTGCAGACATGCAGGAACAGTCTTCTGTTCAACAGGTACTGCAGTTGACAGTAGACAGCGTCAAGAGGGTCTTTACTAAGATCAACCCACGGAAGGCTGCTGGGCCTGACCAGATCCTAGGTTGTGTACTAAAAGGGTGCTCAGAGAGCAATTAAAGGAGGTTTTTTGTGATATATTTAACATCTCTCTCAGCCAGCCCAGTGTACCCACCTGTCTAAAAAGCGCCATTATTATTCCACTTCCAAAAAAGTCCAATCCATCATCAATGAACGACTATCGTCCAATAGCCTTGACCCCCATTGTCATGAAGTGTTTTGAGCGGCTAGTGATAAGTCATATCAGGTCTTGTCTCCCAATAAATCTGGACCCTCTTCAGTTCACGTATAAAGCGAACCGCTCTACTGAGGACGCAATCCTGGATTCAAGTGTGTGTATGTGGATTATGAACTTTCTGACAGAGAGACAACAGACAGTCAGAGTTGGCAGTTTAACATCTAAAACAGTAACTGTGAGCACAGGCACGCCACAAGGGTGTGTTTTGAGTCCTTTATTGTTCACGCTGCTGACATATGACTGTACTGCCAGTTTTAACAGCAATCATGTCATCAAGTTTGCAGACGATACCACTGTTGTCGGCCTTATTACCGATAATGATGAGTCAGCATACAGGGAAGAGGTGGAGAAACTCACTGCCTGGTGCACAACGCATAACTTGGCCCTCAATACCAACAAGACAAAGGAGATAGTCATAGACTTCAGGAGGGCTAGCCAACATCACCATCTCCCCCTAACCATAAACAGCTCCGAGGTGGAGAGGGTCAAAAGCACCAAGTTTCTGGGGATCCATCTGACCGACAAACTGACTACCAGAGAAAACACATCAGCTGTCATCAAGAAGGCCCAACAACGTCTTCGAAGGTTGAAGAAAGTGGAACTTTCTATTCCAGCCATGACCTTGTTTTATAGAGGGACAGTTGAGAGCCTGTTGACCTATTGTATCTCGTCCTGGTTCGGCAGCTGTATGGTGGAGGAGAGACACAATCTCAGCCGGATTGTGAGAACAGCGGAGAAAATTATTGGTGTCTCATTGCCACAGCTACAGGACATCTACACAGAGCGCTGTGTGCAGAGAGCTGGTGGCATCCTGAAAGACTGCACACATCCATTCTATGGATTGTTTACATTGATGCAGTCAGGAAAAAGATACCGCAGCATAAAAACAAGAACAACTCGGCTGTTAAACAGCTTTCTTCCTACAGAAGTCAGGCTGCTAAATCAGAGTTTGTGAATTTATTGTGGTTCTACCTATGAAAGAGCCTTGTTTACCACAGGGGGCAGAAAGCAGCTCCTAGGGCATGGGTTCTTAGTGTCAGAATTCAAAGGTCCAAGTTTTCATTAACGTCAAAGGTCTGGAAGAATTGGTTATTACAAAACTTGTTTTTAATAAACATGCATAACAAATCAACACTAATTTTTTGAAAAAATAAAGTGCCTTTTGTATACAACATGCATTAATAACAAGTGCAAAAGTGGCAAAACAATTCATTTAAGTGTCAGCATTTTTTATGAACAAAATTATAACAAGAGGTAGGCAAAAGCCACTTTTCCACTGTCGGGCCGAACGGTTCTCTTTGCTTAATTGCCATTCCGTGCTGATCTGGGCCAGCTGGTACGGTTACGATTTCCTTTTCCACTGTGGGGCTTAGGGATGCTCACATTGACCGTTTAACCGTTAACCGAAAGTAAGAATTTTAACCGATTAATACTATCAGTTAAACGTTTTTTTTTTTTTTTTGCTGTTTGCTGCATGGTTAAAGAAAAATATGCTATATATACATATATGCTTATTTGTTAACTCGCGGGGCGTTTCACACGTGCCAGACATATTTCGCTAAGCAACAAGCAAAATGAAGCGAGCGAAAAGAAGTACTGACCATTTCGATAGAAAGGGTCAGGCGCGCCGTTGGCACGGGGACAGGAAAGAAATCGACCCCCGCACTTTTGATAAGGGCTGCTTCAATCAGTCACAATATATCATCTTTTAGCTTAGGATATTTTCTTTCAAATGAGACCATTTTCACGTTTCTGTGAGCTTTCGTTCATAAATAATAAACTCTTTGTCGCAGATGTGAAGAAGAGGAAATGCGCTCTCGAACAGAGAAACACGCGATCTCCAAGCAATCGATCACAGCGTGCTAACGTTTTAGGACAGGTCGATGGTATATAAATCGTGGCCGAACGTTAGCGTTTGTCAATCAAGCAAAACCGTCCATTCAGAAACCGAGAAATTTGACACTTTAAGGTAAGAGGCTGATCTCTCAGATTGACGCGCGAGCTGGCTTGACTGAAGTTTTCGTGAGGATTTGTAGTTTATGGACAGTTAAAAGCATTGATGGCATCTATAAAAGAGATATCTAAAAGCGAAACGAAAATTATTGCCTCGACCGGCGACACAGTGGGGAGGACGCACGAGAGGAGACCTGCGCGTTTAATTGGTATGTGTATACTGTAATACTGCATTTACAAAGCTTATCAGTGGCATGCACTTTGATCACGAAAGTGAAAGTGCCTTTTGCGGTCGCATCGCGGTGACCCCGCGTTCCCATTTCTCTCGATGTGAACCGTGAGCTCCAGTCCATTACAATTTAGGGCCATGGTATACTTCATTTACCGCATTCCGCTCAGTATCGTGCGCGAGCCTTTCAAAGAAACTCCTTTGCCCATGAGCGCGGAAAGACGCGTTCGGTATGCACACGTGCACCGTCCGTGGTCATAACAATAACAATCCTTGAGGTAGGCCTGCTATTTTTATTTGACGGAAAAAATGTCTAAAATACTTCAATGGATTCACCGTGTTTTTGTTTTGTCATCTTAATTTGTTAAAC
This sequence comes from Culter alburnus, assembly GCA_028476615.1. NCBI lineage: Eukaryota > Metazoa > Chordata > Actinopteri > Cypriniformes > Xenocyprididae > Culter > Culter alburnus. Next base: position 130,175 of record JAOTNS010000627.1, read on the forward strand.
ATTTAAGTGAAAAATATTTAGTGTAGGCCTATTTATTTTATGCCTTTTATTGAAATTTTTTTTTCTGTTGTCAGAAACGCTGCAGGTGCGTGACAATTTGATAATGTGAATCCAGGTTCTGTTGTTTATCTGTTCTATGCTGCTGTTTGCATGTTAAAATAAACCCGTGGAAGACACAGACACTAGTCAATTGTATTTTTTATTTAATGTCATATATATGTCATATTATATAGGCTATAAATTATAGTCTTATCAGTTAACGGTTAATAATCGGATAACGAGCGTCGGTTGTCGGTCGAGAAATTTAACCGAAATGAGCATCCCTAGTGGGGCTGATAACGGCTCCTCTTTGGAATGTAATTCAAAAGCGTCTGTTGATGCCTTGGTAACGCAACGGTTTACTGATGATATGATAAAAAGCAGCTAAAATGTCTGTTTTGTTTCATAGTTTCTACTCTTCACAACTCCAACTGTCTCATTACAAATCAAACAAAACTGCTTTGTGCTGGATTGGGGCAAAATGAACGCATACCTCTCTGTCCAATCATCTTTGAAAACTCTATTTTCTATTAAATTTTTTAATTATTTACTATTTTCTTCGTCAACTTTTCTTTTCCTGGAAACTGACATCCTCACCCATCCAAACGCTTGCTGCAGTGAAGTGTCGCCTGATTACGTCAACCGTCATAGGCTCACTGGATGTCATGACAATAGTGTCACACAGGAAAATTTTAGGAAAACTAAAACCTTCGCTTTCATTTCGGACCATCTCCAAAAAGACATAAAAAATAAATAAATAAACAAATGATTTTAACATGTTTATTAAGTTTAATATGTGTTTATCGAAGTAGGAAATGAACACTTTTAATCCCTTATACACAAGGTGGGATTGAATTTCCTCCGGGTCCGGATCTGGACCCTGTCCATTTTCTGCTCCACCCACCTTGGAGTTCAACACTTTTCCTCCTCCCCCGGGGAAACGAAGAAAGTTGTTAATTGTGCATGGTCCCAATTCAAATTCAGCAGGTTCACTCACCAATAAAACACAAGTTCCCATGGTGCCCCCTGTGTTTATTCCACTACCTCCACCCACAGGGTTAATGATGAGGACAGGAGAGAATGTCTGCACAAGCAAAACATTTTCATGTGTGAAAATAAAACAAATTCCCATGCATCCAGGCCAAAAGCCAAGGGCGGGGACATGTGTAAACACAACAATAAAAAATGAAACCAAAATATTCCCCATTGAAGTTGCAATTCCTTTCTTCGCCACTGAGCATACTCACTGCGTGATTTTATCCACAATAGAGAAGGGTTACAGACTCTTAATTCGCTGTAAATCCACCAAGTTTCAATGGAGTGGTTATGTCAACACCACATGGGGAATCAGCTCAGATTTTAGAGAAAAACGCATCTCTTGTGAGCAAAAGAGTTGTCACAATAACCACAGTGTCTGAGGTGGGTCTCGAACCCGGGTCTCCCAGTCAGGGAAAGCTACTTCTTTACCTCTGGTCTACTGGAGATGATAGTTTTTCAGAAGACCCATGTACAGAAGAAAAGGCAAACTAGAAGGCTCAGATAACTCAAAAGCAAGCTGTCTTTACTTGAAGTCAGTTTTCAAATACAAACAAAAGAGCAATCACAGCTTTACAAAACAAAACATAAATAAGGCCAAATGGCAACAGAGAAACATAGCTTAACTCTTTCTAGAACTCAGGTAATCCGTACTGGGTTGATTCCAAGACTGAACACAGTTCAATGAAACTACCAAACTTAAATAGGACAAAATACAGGTGAATCAAATTAACTTGATGAGCAATCTTAATTAGAGAGTTCACAGCAGGTGGTGCCACCTAGTGGCTCGGAGTGTCCTCACAGTAAAGGGCAGATGGTGCCCACCAATGGCTGGGAGAGTCATTGCATGAAGGAGCAGACAGCGCTCCCTAGTGGCTTGGAGAGTCACTGCAAGAGGAGTCTTACAAGAGTAATAAGAATGGTGCCGTGAGAGGAAAGCCATCAAGGATTTTACTCCCGGTATTTCATGATTCCAAAGAAAGGTGGAGGTCTCCATCCTATTTTAGATTTGCAGACCCTGAACAAACACCTCATGAGATACATGTTCAAAATGCTTGGATTAACCCTCAGGGGTCTGAGGCTGATTTGGGGCCTGGAGAAGTTTTGACATGCCCTGACATTTGTGCTTTTTTCAGTTGTTCATAAACATATTAATGGAAAAAGTGTCATTACACTGTATTCAGCACAAACTAGGCTACAATAATACGTAAGGAACATGTATGTACATGTTTGTATTTTTGAAGGAATAACGTTTATGCGTGGTTATTGAAAAAACAAAAAACTTAAGTCACTGAAATAAAGCCAAAAAATATATATTAAATCTGTGTTCACAAGACTTCTGGGTATTGGAGGTTGTAGACTAGAGTTTTTGCTTCAAAATTATGTAAAAATTATCATTCCTACTCCTTCATATAAAACAATAGAGAGATTTAAATTTTCTAAAACATCTTTGGTCAAGAAACACAGTATGCGTGGAGGCGTGAATCATCATGAATAATGCTGTGATTCTCACCTGAGAAGACAAAAGAATCGCATAAAGAGCTCTAATGACCTGCATAAAAATGAGCTCTTTCAGTCAGATAGGCTGTGAAAAAACCCTCTGTTGATCATGTCTCAAGCTCATCATAATGTAAATCAAACATACAGAAAAAACAGCAATACTGTGAAATATTATTACAATTTAAAATAATGGTATTCTATTAAAATATAATGCATTTCTATGATACAAAGTGTCTGAACAGTTATGTACATGGCATTTCATATAGGCTTTTAGCTTAAAAGCATGCACATTTGGAGAAATATTGATGGATTCTCATGTTTATGTCAATTTTCTATACAGAGGAGTGTTTATTCTATTTATTGTCGTCACTGTGAACGCTGGATACTGTGTTTACAATTCATACTTGCAGCCGGAGGGCGCTCTGTGCACTTTTAGTCCACAATGCCAATGCTAAAGAAGAATGCAATCCAGGAAATAACTGAACTAACAGAGGCCAGAGATCGCTAACTATGGCTATTCAAAAACACTTTTCAGACAATAAATACACGATTGAGATGATGTAGCATGTATTGACTGAATTTGCCTCTGAATAGCGCTCCCTCCGTGGGCGTGGACGCATTAGCGGATAATGAGCTGAATCAAGGATTTCTGACATGGCTCTCTTTTCATACAGATTAAATAAACACAGAAGGTTTTTCGATTTGACTTACATGATTTAAAACCTGACATTTCAACCTTTCTTTAGACACAAGTCTAATTTTTTTGTGATTAGTATTCACTAAGTTACAGTTCACTTTCTGAGAACTATCAGATTGGACTTTGTTCAGAGGGAGATGAGAGATCACGCATCATGTTAGTTTTCTTTATTTTGCAAAAAGCACAACATTTTGTTTTTACTCTGAGTGTACACAAATGAAAGAAGATATTCCACAGATTAAAATGGTGTATAGCTCTTAATTGTATGTGCAACATTGACAGAGTATTTTGAGTCTCTTTCACACTGGTTAGAAAAAAACCGCGGTGATCACGCTGGCGTGACTGCCGACCCGAGGGAGTTAAGGACCCTGTCCCAAACATTGTGTCATGGAGATCGGTTCATATCGATAGATTTCAAGGACGCTTATTTCCACATAGACATTGTCTCATTCTTGTCAGATGTTATCTGCTTTCTGCAGGAACTATTAGATAAAGGTAAAGCCTTTTCAACAGTTAAGGTCTATCTTTCAGCCATCTCAGAATGTCATGTGGGGCTGGACTCGGGTATGATAAGCCAGCACCCCTTGATATGTCAATTTATGAGGGAGGTCTAAGTCTCTGATCCCATCCTGCGATTTATCGGTGGTTCTAGACATGCTCTTCCAGCCATTTTGACCATTAGAGAGTATTGATTTACCAACTCTCCCACCACATCTAAATTTAAAATGAATCATGATGATTCGTCACCCTGGGTCACATGACTGTAAACAATTAAATTACTTCCTTAAAGTGAAGTGACCATTGCATGATGTTACCTTTCCTAAAGGACTTGTGGAAGGGCCACATTTCAATGCCTTTTTTTGTGCGTATGCAAATTTTATACATCAGGCCCTAGAACTTTACCTTTCTCAGAGATCTTCTTGAGCTCCTCTTTGCAGAAATCCTCCAGTTTGTATTTCAGCTGAAGAACAGATTCTCTCATGATATCAAAAGCAGAGAGAGAACTGAAGGGATCGTCATTTACATCTGTAGATTCAGGAGGAACTGAGAGAGACTGGAAACTCTACAGAAAACAGAAATCAAAGCTCATCACCTCCACACTTCAGACAATAACCTGCACTACTGTCAGATTGAGCAGCTCTTGTTGATCAGTTTGCAGATTATTTTATTTTGATAAACATTACTCAAAATTCGTAGTGTAAGTCAAAGATTGTAAAAAGATAAGTAAAGAGATGATGTGAAATCTTACTGGGTGAAACTGGTACCATCAAGTTCATGGATTTCACATTGTTGTAAAATAAAGTTGAATTTAATTTAATTTTAAGAGATTTCCAGAGCTGAACTGCATTTGTAAGTGCGTCTCTTTCAAAAGAAGATGATCAGATGAGAGTCTGACTGATGATTATATAATAACCGAACACACAGATCAACACTTCAGTCAACGGCTCATTCTGCTCTCATGAAATGTTTCTCTGTGAGTCTCTTGCTCAAGTCCACTATGATCCTGTTCTTCTAGATCTCTGTTACCTGCAGGAAATGGATGTGATCCTGTGTGTGTGAAAGCTGCTCCAGCTCAGCGTCTCTCCTCCTCAGATCATTGATCTCCTGCTCCAGACACTCCAGTCGTCCTTCAGCTCGACTCACTGCAGTCTTTTCCTGATCTCTGATCCGCTGTGTGGCCTCAGAGCGGCTTCTCTCAATGGAGCGGATGAGCTCAGTGAAGATCCTCTCAGTGTCCTCCACTGCTGTCTGTGCAGAGCGCTGTTAGGAAACACACATCACAATCACACAGTGGCTTCAGTGAGTCCTGACTGAGATTTCTTAAACTTCTCTTCTTCTCCAGACTCACCTTATGAGACTTCACAGCCTCTCTCAGCTGCTGAAGATCTTTCTCTCTCTGCTGGATCCTCTGCTGGAACAACCTCTGCGTCTCTTTCAGCTGGTGCTAAAGGACAAACCAATGACAGGAGAAACATTATCACATAAATCATCAAGTAAACAGATATGAATCCAGTATCAGTGAAGTGGTGAGACTGAGGGGTTAAAGATCTTTCATAAGATTATAGGTTCAATCATAAGTATCAGCATTAGTTCACCCAGAAATGTACATTTTTTCATTGTTTACTCATCCTCATGTCTTTACAAACTTGATTTTCTTTTTCATTACACAAAAGAAGATATTCTGAAGAATGTCTCAATATGATGCCCAAATCAAATGAGCCCAAATCAAATATGATGATGCATCAATAACATCAAACCTCACTGGCTCATGCATGTCACGAGTCTAAACATGCCATCATATTTGATTTTTTATAGCGCTTCAGAAGACTTTGCCTGTGTCTCAATGTGCATACTATCCATCCCAAATAGTCTGTGACATTAGTAATATTTAATACTTTTTAGGGAGGATAGTATGCACATTGGGATGCAGGGCTAGACTACCCCATTGGAGTTGTATGGATTTCTTTTATGCTACCTTAATGTCCTTTTTGAAGATTGAAACTTTTGGACCCTATTGACTTTCAATATATGCACAGATGAGACATTCCTTAAGATACCTTCTTTTGTGTTCCTCAGAGAAAAAAAAGTCATACCAGTTTGGAATAACATGAGTAAATGCACATTTTTTTTGGGTGAACTACTGGTTTAAAGGCGTCCTATTATGCTTTTTCCCCATGTTCATCTTTCTTTAGTGTGTAATGTTGCTGTCTGTGCATGAAAAAGCTCTGCTAAGTATCAAAGTTTCTCCAGCTGGAGTTGTTCTCTATATCAGTGCGCACTGTTTCTGAACTCTTGAGTTTTCTTCCAGGAACAAAAATGTCACAATATCCCTCATTTAATTAATTCCTGTCCAAGGCATACACACAGCTCCTCCTCAATTTCTCTCATTCTCTCTCTACATAGTATCATTATTGGGGGGTTGAGCTCAAGCCGAGCCTCAGGTTCGAGCCGCTGCTGAGGGCAGCAAGTTCATTTACTAGTAACTATTAAGACTGGATGGGCACACAAACTCATGAAATGACAGTTATAACATTACATCTGAAATGTAAGAGAGCTATAAAACAAAGAATCACCACTGGGAAACGTCCTGCATAAGTCATGCTTGCAAAGGTGGTTCAGGTTGATCAGCTTGTTCTTCTTGACTGTCATTATCGGACAACATGTTTATTTCAATAAAACACACGTAATGGATGATAGTGTTGATGATTTTACATTGAATACGAGCGAGTGAGCCTGCAGTGTAATGCACATAGCAAGTGCAATCAGGGCGGCAAATTAAAGGGTTAGTTCACCCAAAAATGAAAATAATGTCATTTATTACTCACCCTCATGCTGTTCCACACCCATAAGACCTTTGTTAATCTTCAGAACACAAATTAAGATCTGCCTGTTTAGCCAGCAATGACATTTCCTCTCTCAAGATCCATTAATGTACTAAAAACATATTTAAATCAGTTCATGTGAGTACAGTGGTTCAATATTAATATTACAAAGCAATGAGAATATTTTTGATGCGCCAAAAAAACGAAATAACGACTTATATAGTGATGGCCGATTTCAAAACACTGCTTCAGGAAACTTCGGAGCGTTATGAATCTTTTGTGTCGAATTAGCAATTCGGCAATTCATGTGATTTCAGCCGTTTGGTGGTTTGACACGTGATCTGAATCATGATTCGACACAAAAGATTTATAACGCTCTGAATCTTGGGTGAGTAAATGATGACAACATTTTCATTTTGGGTGAACTATCCCTTTAAGGTCTTATTAAGAATTTATCTCTAGGTATATGTATATTGTGTAAGCATCTTGCATGATTATCTCATGTCGGACATGATTGGAGTCAACATTTTTCATGAAATACAATCTTTTCATTTTATAGTTTTACACATTTTACTCAGTAAACCTTCTGAACGACGCCTTCCTGGTGTCAAGTCTTGCTATTGAGTAATGTTTAGCTTGCTGAGTACAAAACCAGAACAAAGTTCATACCTTTTTCTCTGTCCTCTGTGCTGCAGCTGATAGAGTATCATTGTTTGTATGTTCATCCATTGTACACAGCACACACTTCTGGACAGTGTGACAGAAAACGTCAAGGATCTTGTCATGTTTCTGGCAGATCATCTCCTGCAGTCGTCCAGTGGCATCAGTCAGATTGTGTCTCTTTCCTTTAAACCAACTCTCATGTTGTTCAAGGTGATTCTGACAGTAAGACTCCAGACACATCAGACAGGACTTGACGGCTTTGTGTTTTCTTCCAGTACAGACGTCACACTGCACATCTCCAGCTCCAGCGTAACAGTCAGCAGGAAGATTAGTCTTCTTCAGTTTCTCCACCACTTCAGCCAGCATGGTGCTTTTAGCTAAAGCAGGTCTTGAACTGAAGGTCTGTCTGCACTGAGGGCAGCTGTAGACTCTTTTCTGATCCTCCTGATCCCAGCAGTCAGTAATACAGCTCTTACAGTAACTGTGTCCACAGGGAATGGCCACTGGATCCTTCAGGAGATCCAGACACACTGGACACAGGAACTCATCCTGATCCACTGAAATTCTGGCTTCTGCCATTTTACTGCATGAATACAGAGACACGAACACACAACAGCTCAACTAAACTTCAACAGTCAAATACACTTCGGGTGAATCCAGTTTCCTGGTTCTGTGTTTAAGTGACGTGTGTAAAAGTCTAAAGGTCACAGAAAATAAAACGTCCACTAGATGTGATTCTTATAGAGAGAGACTCAAAATATAAGGGTAACACTTTAGAATACTGATCCTTCATTAATGAATAACTACACAGGAACAAATGAGTAATGCATTATTAACACTCTAGTAACTACTATTAACTAACAATAAACTCTGATTAATGAATTAGTAAGTAATAGTGCTCAGTTGTAGGTGGTAGTTCACTATTAACTAATCAGTAACTACTGTTTTTTTCATACCTCCCAGAGAACTACTAAGAACTACTATATACAGGTTCATAATTAACATGAATGATGCATAATGTATAATTAATTCTAAAGTGAAGATCATAGTAACCCACTAGTAATGACTGAAGTATTACCAAATCCTTCAGAAGGAATTACTAATTATTTGGATCAGTATTCTAAAGTGTGAAACATGATAACTCTCTAGTAACTACTGTAGTCATTGTAAACTTCTGAGGTTTTTGTAAGGTTTTGGGATAGTAATGATTACTGATTAGCTAACAGTGAAGTACCACATTCAACTGAGTGCAATTACTTACTAATTCATTAATCAGAGTTTCTTGTTAGTTAACAATAGTTACTAGAGTGTTAATAATGCATTATTCATTTGTTCCTGTGTAGTTATTCATTAATGAAGGATCAGTATTCTAAAGTGTTTCCTTTTTTTTTACTCCATTTAATAATTTTTAAGTGAACTCTTGAAAACAACTGCCACAGGTAATCGGACATTATTTATTTATTTATAAAAGATTTATTTTTGGCATTGTATCATAGATTCAAATCTAATCAAAATATTTATTGCATTTATGAAGAAAAGGTTCAGCACCTAAGGCTATATCGCTATTGCCTCAGTGGTTGACAGTTTCTTTGGGTGGATTGCTGAGGCGGATTGGCAGCAACAGCAATTAGGTTTGTTTGTGATTTGATCTTAGTGATTTAGGAATCCTCTTGAGTACTCCTAACATGTCACAGATTTAGGAGCTAGTTTTAGTGCTAAAATGTGAAATAAAACGTGCAAAAAAATCTAGGGCTCCTAAAATTAGGACTGACACACCCATTATTTTTAAGAGTTTTCTAAATCTGCAAGTTAGGAGCTACTTTTAGCCTTGAGATGTGTTGTGAATACGGCCCCTGATCTCTAGGTTTTCTCAGAGGAGAGCTAGTTTGAAATTTGTCCATCTTGAACATCACCAGAATTATCTGCTAATAAGGGTAATACTCTGGTACACTGGAGGGAGCATCTGAATTGGGTTTCCAGTTTTACCTTGAATGATTGTAGAGATCTGATATCAGAACATGAGGACGTGATTCCATCAAAGAAAAAAATCATGGCTGAGGTTATCATAATTCATGCCTGAAAGGGTTTAAATTAATACGTGTCCATACTGGAGGCCAATGCAGTTAATAAAGAACAGGGGAAATATGCTGGCGAGCGGTTGTGTATGTCAATACACGTGCGGTCGAGCTTTGAATATAATGAAGTTTCTTGATATACTTATCAGGATGACCCGAGTAAAGTGCATTACAATAATCTAGTCTCGACCTAATAAAGGCATGGATAAGCCTTTCCGCATCAAGCAAAGATAAAGAAGGTTGAAGTCTGACAATGTTTCTGAGATGGAAAAATGTAGATTTTGAAACCATTTTAATATGGGCATCGGATGACAATTGTGAATCAAAAATAACACTTAGATTTCACACCTGTAATGCTGGAGACAGTAAGTCAGAATCAGTGAGCAGACTGAGACTGTTATATTTGTGCAAATCTGCTGACATACCAACAAGTAACAACTCAGTTTTTGATTCGTTAAGTTTAAGATAATTGTCATGCATCCACACCTTTATTTCATGCAGGCAGGTGGTAAGAGCTGTGATTGCGAGATTAGGGACCAGAGGTGAGACATCTCATCAGAAAGACAGATACTTGTACTTTTATTTTGTTGATTGTCTTAAATGTGATAGGGTTACCAGCACCTTCATTAATCAGCCAACTGCACCTGTGTTCTCTCTCACCAGATGTCACGATGATAATGTATGACGACTTTCAGGCAAATTTTTGCTTACGACAAGTTTTAAAATTGGTAAAGAATACAAATTCATTGAGCAGTACCTGTTTAATTGTGAAGGTAATGCTCTTTTGCATTGTCCAGCCCAGCTTTCGTTTGCGCAAGAGTTAGGATAATGATAGCTGGTCATGACTTCAAAGCAAGCAACAATAGTATAACATATTACTGTACTACAGGTTTGTTGGAGGAAATATTGCAGAACATGAGGAAAAGAAAATATCACAATAATATCTCTATGTAGAATGAAGAGATACAGAACACGGATTAGTAACAAGCTGCACTTAAAATCTATTATTATAGATGTTCTACTTTAACAAATCACTTTTAAATCATGTGATATTCATGGGTCCTGTCTGTCTCATTACTGAAACTCTTTACACAAACTTACATGTATAGACAGCTCAGAATTTATGAGCTCATATAGTCTTTTATATTAACTTTTCTGCAAATCTCCTGTTATTTTAAGGGAAACAGTAGGAAACCACTGAAAGTGTTGTGGTTATTATCACTGTTATCTTGAATCTTGCTGCTAGACCAAAGTCTCACATAGACAACATCTCCAACCTCCAGGATCAGCACAACTCCTTTTGAGGAGTTTAATGTTCCCTGAGCCTGTTGAGCATGTGCTACAAGCACCCGCTGTTCATTCTTCATAATGGTGGCATTTGCTGGATGTGAGTGACCACCATGAGCATAGACAGAGATTTTGAACACATATGCTCCTTTCAGTGGGGCTGTGAAAATACCTAAAGCAAATAACAATAAAGAAAAGAATCAGCTGTTTCCTGTATGATTTGCTTAATTACCAAACACACTGTGTAATAGTTTTGAAAGATGGTGGATCATTTAATTCTCTTATCCACATTACACAACTGCAGAGAGGTCTGAATGGAGCAGAAGGTTTTCATTACTATAAACTGAGTTTTATGACTCCATTTCATTGATAATTACCTGTAAATGGGTTGTAGGCGTTCCCTATGTTTGTGAAGACGTTCCTTGTAGGTTAGTGTGATGTCAGTGGTAGAAGGTCCAATATCCACACTGCCAGATTCCAACAAAGAAGCTGAAAAAGCTATTTCTCTGTCTGTTATTGAAAAACATAAGCAATATTGTGATATATTACAATGAGAATGTATACACACTGAATTTAACACACTGTTTAGTTATTTTCCTTTCTCAACTCTTACTCAATCCTTACTTCCACATTACTAGAATACAATTCCTATAATACAGGTTAACATCATCAACAGTAACTTTAGTTGTAATAATCAACGGTTAAATTAAAAAATAGTTATACAAACATGTAAATTGCACATAATGTCATGAACCAGGTTTAATTGCTCCTTATTTTCTCCTTTCTTCCTATAGTTTCTTTTAGTTATTTTCATCTGCAGCTCATTTCTTCTCAGCGTTCGCGCTGATTGTTCACGCACCTGTTGCGTTTCTTCTCTGATTGTCTCCCCTTCTTTGCTCTGCTGCTAGCCGCGCTTCAGTGTCGGATTATTGCTTTCCCACGCTGGCGTTTGCTCCTTGCTGTTTTAAGAAACCTTTCTGACCTGTTATTTTGTGTGTGCCTCAGTCTTAGTCCCAGCCCCAGTCACAGACGCCTTCTCTGGATCTCACCATCTGTGTCTTCGGTTCCCTCTGCCTGGTCTCTCCATCTGCCGGCCGTGGGATTTCCCATTTCCAGCCTGAAGATACCCTGGCCTGAGATGGCTCTGCGGCTCCCCTTTATTGTTGTTATAGACTGTTTGTTTTCTGATACCAGCTGCGAGTGTGTGTGTGTCTCCGCACTTGGCAGACTGCCTACGTTTCTATTTTTGAAGGACTATTAAAACGGTGTTCATTGCACTCTTTCGCCTCTGGGTCCTGTTTCCCTGACACATAAGGCAGTTTTTTGTCTTTACAGCTGCTAAATCTAATTATAAAATTATTTTTCTACTCCAATTTGTTTATTGAAATATAATAATTTACATAGCGGTGTTCATAACTTGTTTTCATGACAGATTGATTTAAACATACATTAAATAATCAAGACATCACTAAAATGTAAGGAATATACAGGCTAATATAGTGTATAGAGAAAGTTCATTTCTCTGGCGATCTAACAAGCTGTGGACACTGAATGACTTGTCTGAGGTAAATGTAATGCTACGTGACATTTGTTTACAAGCTGTTTTATTGATGTCTTTCAGTAAGTTGTACTGTATCTTTCAACATATCTTCAGATGGTCATTCATGTTTATTCTGTATTAAAGAGTATGAGATGATCGTGTTTACTTGTGCTTGAACTGTGGCGTCTATACAGTGATCTGTCAAGTCACATCAAATAGCGTCAAAACTGCATTTTCTGTTTGAATTTCTTGATAAAATGGACACAGTATGAAAGTTGAGACTTTGATTATTATTAAAGTAAAAAAAAGTGGTTAAAATTAAGACTGTGTCTGTCATGTACATATGCGTATAGACCCGTCAGATACAGAAAATTCACGGTACAATTATGTGTACTGTTACACTCTAATAAATAACATTTGCAAAGTAAAAACTCAATTTTACAATTTTAATTTGAGGATCATTGATAAAAGAGTGAATGTTTTGGTGAGGTACTGTTGTGGCCAGTCTGCAGTGTCCTAAGATGATTCTATGTTCTTCTCAAAAAATCTCTCAGAGTCAGAAGTTCCAGGTCTCCAAAAGATATTCTTATTGCCAGGCAACAAAGCGAGATGTCAGCTTCCCATCAGGCATCACATCTAAACTAGACAGCATTAAACAGCTCGTTTTATATGGTTTTCTTATCGTTACAGAGCCAATGAGCTATCTTTTTCTTTTTGCTCCACCCTGGCGTTTTGCCACCATTATCTATGAGTACCCCTCAGCTTTGGTTTTAATGGTGGCGGATCGCCAGCCGCTATATTTTTTAAAAAAGCATGTTTTAATGGTTTCTTTGGTACTTTCCACAACTTTGCTTTTATAATTTGCATAGAATACACTTATATTTCATTTACGCTTGATGCTTTTGGTGCAGAAAACCCGGTGCTTTCCAGTGTTATCATACAAGCTATTCTCTACTGGTAATACGTTAATAATCAATGAATTTTCCCAACACATCCCCCTTTTGGGGCTCTCTTTAGCCCCACCTCTATGCCCTTATCCCAGAGTATGTCCTCATAGGTCAGCCTGTTTCCTCTTTCTTTCTTAGTGACCAAGAAATAGTCACCCATCTTTCTCTACCAAGTGACCTTCCCATGGGGACACACTCCAGAGGAGAATGAGACCAAACATCTCCCCCCTTTGTTTGCCTAGAGAGGAGTAAAAGATCCCATCTCCCTACCTAAAACCTTCTTTTAGGGGGATACTTCTTCACATTTCAACTGATTCATAAACTTTGGTTACATCAGTAGATCAATGCACTTCAGTGATTACACCATACAGTAATAGAATAATGGCAGTAGTAGAATGCACATATATATGTATATATAGTTCCACGATGCCAGAGGAACTCTCAGGCGCTTCCGGTGGCCTGGAGCGCTATCTGGGCTGCTCCACCGTTGCCAGAGGTACCTGGACCTGCCTAAGGTACTATCTGGAGTTGGAACTGACAGCGGGTTTTTAAACCACCAGTAGAGTCAGCCCTTGTTGCTAAGCACTGAGGTGCTCGTCGATCCTTCTTCCTTTCACCAGTGGAACGTGAGTGCACATTACATTCAACAGTGAATTTTCAATGATTAAATGAGAATAAAAATAGTAAAACCCTCATACTCTTTTCCCTTAATCGGTTGCATTACCTCGTAACACGATAATGACCTGCTTCAGACCCTCAGTCGTCCCCTCTCATTCATTAAAGTGATATTTAATAGTGTGCAGGTATTTTATAATAATGGAAAAAACAAAAATGAAAATAAAAATTGGAAGGGGGTTTATGCCAAAATAACAAACAAAACATCCACTTACTAACTGCCTACTCTACCCATTGTCTGAAATGCTTACTTGAGTTTTTGCCCCAAAAGAAAATACATGTTCTTGACTACCTCCCTCTCTATCAAAAACAGCATCAAATTCAGGGTCAAAAATAAAAAAGTGGCACCCCTTCCATTACACCCCAGTTAGGGATCATTTCATGGGAATTCGTCCAGCTCATCGAGACCTGGACCTATTGGATACACTCAGTTGTCGTGGTGCATCCAATGTCAACCCCAGATTGTTTTACAGACACATTCACCATCTGCTTGGCTGCTGCACCTGCCATCATTGATCTGAGAAAAGGTAACACACAACAGAACAACAACACAAAAATTCCAACAGCAACTGCTACTATTACTCCCACCTTTACCAGCCATTCCTTCCATGAGCCAAAGAGAGAGTCAAACCATTCTCCAACTTTTCTGTCTCTTCCAGCATTTTCAGTGACTTCTGTTCTCAGACTCTTTAGCTTCTTCATGGCTCTAGTAAAGGATCCATCAGGTGCTGTATTGTTTGGGATAAAGGTACAACAGTCAATTCCAAACATCACGCAAACCCCGCCTTTTTCTGCGAGTAACCAATTCAGCGCTTGTCTGTTCTGCCAGGTCATTTTACTGGTGTATTTCAATTGTTCTCCCAGAGCCATCAGAGCATCATCTGTATAATTAATAAATCTTTGCTGATTATAGTAAATATAGTTGATCCATTCAGCATTCTTATTTGGGGTTATCCAAACAAATATAGACTCAAATCCTGATTTCACTTCATCTCTTGCCTTGAATTCATGTGGTATGCCTCTAGGCTGGCCTATTGCATCTATTATCACATTAGGATCTGGCTTGTATGCCCTTTTGGCTCTATGTCCGGGAGTTACATGCTGGCTTGGTGTTTCATCATCTGGGTCCCAATCAATCATTGTTACTTCTTGAGCTAGTCTTACTCTAGCACATATTCCTTTCCACCCTTTCGGTAAGGTGGCTCTTAGTCGTTTGCCTCCACATATCCAAAAATGATCAGCAATTGCTTCATCTATTGCTTCAAACTGATCTATCAATGGAAAGGCCAGTGTGGCATTTTCACAATCTTCCATAAGTGTGATTACTGGCATATCAATATTTACAGTAGCTGTAGCATATATCACACTATATGTTTTATGTACTCCTGATTTGTAATACATGTCCCTATCCAAATGCCAAATTATTCCACACTGTCCTTGAAAGGTTCCATAACTTACATTCCCTTTTGACTTGTTAAAGCATTCATATATCAAAGTTCGATCAAAGACATAATTCTTGGGAGTTTCTCTTCGTCTTAGATCAATTCTTACATCTAATTTTCTGCATTCATCTCCCCAATATTCTTGCTCATAGTACCTGTGGTAGTATTTACTTCCCAGTAATGCCAGACACTCTGCAGGGCAATAAGGAGCGACTCTCCCTGATATATTTACACAGTGATTCGTGTAAAATCTGGCACAATGAGCAAAGCTATATTCATCAGGCACCACTGTTAGCTTTTTCAAGGGAGATGGCGAGCACAACAAGCAAGTCTCTCTCTTTGATTGTTTGGCAGTATATTCTGCCCATTTATACCATTCATTATGATAAGCAATGTCCAACAGTTTTTCTTTGTGCATTTCTAAAGCCATATCATACCCTAATCCTTCATAGTCAGTGTCATTCAGGTCTGCAGCTCGTTTCCTTATAGATCTATTTACAACAGTACCTTGAGTTGAGTTAATCATTTTGAGTTGGATCACTTCCGATGATGTCCTCAAGGTCTTGAAGATTGAGGGTGGGGAAGTCTCCTGCGAGGCTGAGACCTGGGAGGTCACTGGCTGGGGATCCGCTGTCTGCAGTGGGTAGGTCAATACCTTGGAGTTCGGTGAGGAATCCATTTGGCTGAGGTTGTTCACTGGTGGAGGGTCCTGCCTCAGGAGGTTGGTCACCTGACGGCTCTGGATCAGCGGCAGCTGATTCAGCAGGTACATCAGCAGCAGGATCAATGTCAAGACCCTCCTCCCCAGTTTCACCTGCTTGTGGGGCATCTTCCTGTCCCCGCATTTCATCTCGTGTCTCAGGTTGCCCAGCTCCCTAGAAGGAGGTTCAGCAACAACATTACTAGGTCCCTCACCTGGATCCCCTGGCCCCTCCCCTTCTTGGGCATCTTGGTCTGCATCCTCTTCTGCCTCCTCTGCCTCTTCTTCTCTCCGTCTCAGTCTTGGTACCCTAGTGCAATGATTCAAATGATACCAAGTCGTTCGTCCTTCTACTTGAACTGCAGTTGGGGTTGCTCTTACTACAGTATAAGGTCCTTCTCGCCTTGGCTCATTCCATCTTCTCCTAAAAACTCTCAAATAGACCTGATCTCCAGGAAGCACAGGACAGGGTGCCTCTTCCTCCTCTCTTGGCCCCCTGTTTTGCTCATGAGTATGTATGGCTTCATGTATGGAAGTCAATTGTCTCATATAGGCCCTTATTTCAGTTTCAAGCTGTTCTAGGGGCGGTCCTTCATACGGGCCTCTTAAATGGGGCGCAGGCATGAGTCTCCCTGTCAACATCTCATGGGGAGTCAGATTTGTCACTCTGTTGGTTTGCATGCGGTAACTCATAAGGGCAAGGGGTAACGTCTACCCAGTTAAGTTTTGTATCTGCACAAATCTTGTTGAGTTTGGCCTTGAGGGTGCCATTGGCACGCTCAACAATACCCTGGGAGGAGGGGTGGTAGATGCAGCCTAATCTCTGCTTGATTCGTAGCTGTTGTATTACTGTCTTTACTGTTCTTTGAATGAAGGCTGAGCCATTGTCAGAACTAATCTGGGATGGTATGCCAAATCTTGGGATGACCTCTCTGGTCAAGAATCTGATTACTGTCTTAGCTCCTTGATCTGCTGAGGGTTCTGCTTCCACCCATCTACTAAATCGATCTATTATCACTAGCATGTATCTTTTCCCCCTTACAGATTTAATCATGTCCACGTCTAGTACTAGGTGTTTGAAGGGTCCCTCTGGAACTGGTATTGAGCCTAATGGTGTTGCTGTTCCTCTTCTAACATTGTTTTGTGCACAGACTTCACATTCACTTAAGTACTCATCTACTCTTTGTTGCATATAGGGTGACCAGAATCCTTGTCTTTTTATTTTCTTTAAGATCTCCCCCCTTGCGCAATGGGCAAACCCATGCGCATCCGTGATTAAGATGTTCAATAATGGGTTTGGAGCTATCATGAATCCTTCATGAGAGCGCCAAAGTCCATTAGCATCTCTTGTTGCCCCTCGTTGTTGCCATATTGCTACTTCATAAGGGGGTGCTCTGTTTTGCATTTCACTTATGTGCTCAAGGGTTGGAACTGGTTGAATTAGAACTGATGGTGCCATCACAGCCAACTGACACCCTGAGGCCTGTTTGGCAAACGAGTCTGCAGCATTATTTCCTTTAATTACAAAATCATTACCTTTCTTATGTGCCTGACATTTAATGATAGCCAACCTTGTTGGGTACATCATGGCTGAGATTAATTTAGTAATTTGGTCTCCATGTTGGATTGGTGTTCCATCACTCTTTTTGAACCCTCTTTGTTTCCATACTGCTCCAAATAGATGGCATACACCATGTGCATATGCAGAGTCAGTATAGATGTTTGCTACTTGATCTTTTGCCAATAGACATGCCTCAGTGAGTGCCCGTAGTTCTGCTAATTGTGCTGAGCATGGCTGTTCACAATGTTTGAGTAAGACAGGGATAAAGTCATCTCCTTCTCTTTTTACAACTGCAAATCCAGCATGGTTCCCCAAATGATCTCTAAAACATGATCCATCAACAAAATAGTCAACATCTGCATCAGAAATTGGAATTGATTCCAAATCTGGTCTCAATCGAGTGAATGCCAGAGATTCTGTCACACACTCATGTGGGGTTCCTTCTCCCTCCAACGGGATGAAGTTTGCTGGATTTGTTGTTGTACATCGTTTGATAGTAATGTCAGGATATGTTAACAGGCTAGAATACGTAAGGCATCTTGCCTGTGTCAAAACAAATCTTCCTTTTTCTAACAGTTCAGCTACCTTGTGGTGTGTATATATAATGACTGGGTAGCCCATTGTCACAGTGGATGCTTGTCATAAGCAAAATATACAGCTGCTAGGCCTTGCTGATAGCATGGCGGGTAGCCTTGGGCTACACTATCCAATTTGGTGCTATAGTAAGCAAGTGGCTGTTTTTTCCTGCCACTACATGTCTCTTGCATTAGTACTGCTGAAGCATAGCCATCTTTTCTATCAGCAACATATAAATGAAATACCTTACCATAATCTGGCGTAGCAAGTGCAGGAGCAGTTTGGAGCTCCTTTTTTAATGTCTCAAATGCAATCAGTGCCTCAGTATCCCATACGAGTCTTGCTCTGAGATTTTGATGACCAGCTTGTTTCATCATTGCCCGTAATGGGGCTGTTTTTATTGCATATTCTTCAATCCAATCAGCACTAAACCCTGTCATACCTAAAAAGGTCATCATTTGTCCCACAGTTTGGGGCTGTGGTGCTTTGCTAATTCCTTCTAATTGGCTTGGAGAAATTGCTTTTGTTTGGTGAGCAATAATTCGGCCTAAATATTCTACTTGTGTCATACAATACTGCAATTTTTCTTTTGAGGCCTTGTGACCTCCTTCTGCTAATTTGGTGAGCACTTTGATGGAATCTTGATGGCACTGTTCCAATGTTGTTGAACATATTAACAAATCATCCACATATTGTATCAGTGTGCTATCCAGTCTCAAATCTTCTAAATCAACCTTTAGCACTTGGTTAAATACATGTGGTGAGTGTTTGAACCCCTGGGGCATCCTGGTGTATGTGTACTGTTTACCTTGGTAAGTGAAGGAAAAAAGGTGTCTGCTTTCTTCCGCTAGAGGGACGCTGAAAAACGCAGAACAGAGATCAATAACTGTGAAGTAATTAGCAGCAGGTGGAACATTCGTCAACAACGTGTGTGGGTTTGGGACCTCAGCAGGCCAATCTTCCACTACCTCATTCACTGCCCTTAAGTCATGAACTAACCTCCACTTTGACTTATTGGCCTTCTCAACAGGTAAAATGGGTGTGTTACAATAGCTAACTGTTTCAATTAACACCCCTGCCTTAATTAGCCCTTCAATTGTTTTCCTAATCCCTTCCACTGCTTCAGGCTTGAGTGGGTATTGTTGCTTCCTGGGTAACTGAACACCTGGCTTTGTCTTAATTCTCACTGGGTTGGCAGATTTTACTAAACCTACATCTGTATCATGTTTGGACCACAATCCTTGTGGTACTTTTTGTTCCATTTCCATCATCAATTCATCCAATTTGGAATTCAATTCTTTTTTCATTTCCCTAGTTTCCACTATCATTTTTGGTATTCCTTTCATTTTAGTCTGACAGAGAATTTTCAGATACATCATATCTGTGGTTTGAAAGATAAATGGGTTCTCTGTGGCCTCCCATGTTTTCCCCTTTGCATGTAACATCATTGGTCCTAGGTCCTCAGGTTGGCATCCCTCACTTATGTATAAAGTAACATGTGGAGTTGAATTATCTACCTTAAACCACTTTTGGATAAACCTGTTTTCTTCAATTTGTAAAGCTGCTCCCTTGGGTCCCACTACTAAACACTCAGAGTTTAAGGGTATTTCCAACTCTTTGGTCTGGTCTAACCACTGTTTTTCTAGCTCAGGGTCTCTGGTAGGGTCATATCTCATTGTGCAATGAATTCAGTTTCAGGCATGGCTGGATTCTTAAGTTGTTCTTTTATATATTTTCCCCATTTTTATAGTTTCCCCTACTTCTTTTTCCAGATTTCCTAACCAATATATATTTGCCTGTGGTTCTTGTGAGTTTTGTTCTTCTGTTACTACCATCTGCCTAATTCCCTTGTCATCTATGTATTCCTTCTGGAGAGCACCATATTTGCAGTTTCAGTTTGCATATTGCATCTTCCTAACAAGTTAACTGGTGTCTGTTCTGATATTAGGACTGGAATCTTTGTTTCAGAGTCTTTGACTTTTATGGTGACAGGGGCCGTCATTTGGATTGCGTTTGTCCCGAGAATCCTACTGTCTTGACATACTTGCCAGACTTGGGAGATGAGAGGCATATTTTGGG
>JAOTNS010000628.1:0-21566 GCA_028476615.1 Culter alburnus
CCCACCTTTCACTTAAAACTACTACCTATCAACTATAATTAATTTACTTAAAGACAAACACAAAAGAACTGTGTATCTATGACTGTGCCATGAAATGCACAGCTTCAAGTGTAATAGTTAGAAAAGTTTGAAGTGTAATAGCTGTATAACAGAAAAACAGCAAGACTCGCTTTTCATGTTGGGGCGTTGTGTCTTGTGATCCCACATCATAGACAGACCAGAAAGATGACCTAAAAGAAATATCATTTGTTTAATCTTAAGCAGTGTCATGTCGAAGAACTAGAAGAAGCCGTTTAATTCTCTTTACGATGTATTCGATAGTGTTTTCATTAACTCCTGTGAACATGTTTGACCACATTCTGAGAGTAGTCTTTACAAACTGTACAAACATACAAAAACAAAGAAACAAAATTTAAACCACATCATCGACTAGTGGAAAAATGTCATTTACAAAACAACATAAACTTTCACAATAGACCAGGAGAGAGGATTTCTGTATTCTTTATAGCTAATTGTTTTTTTCCTATATGCCTTACACAAGTTCATAGTAAATTAGTCTCTTGAATGTACTTTTATGCAAATATAATACCTGTATAAAGATTGTTTGATTTTATATATAGCCTTTACAAGGACATGTAACTTTATGGTTCTTAATGTGTTTGCAGCATAGTCCCTCTAACAAATTTGACAGAAGAGCAAAAATGTACAAAGATTTTTAGCGCATACAGTAGCTTTATTTGAGACAGAGAAGATGGTGATAATAGTTGAAAACATACTATAATCTTTCACCTCAAGCGGGATGTTGAAAGAAATTATTCTGCAGACGTTAAACAACTTAGGAAAATAGTTTGAAATGCTGGTTTGTCAAATAAGAAAGTTCAGTCATATATTTAAAAAGTTTCATCACACATGCTTTCCCATGTGAGGAAAAGCACTTTTTTGTCTTCACCTAAAACAAAAACACATCCCAACCAACAAAATGTGAATAGTGTCATCTGCTATCTGAACAAGATGACTAAATTTAGTGGAGTAATAAAAACGTCATTTACAAAACCAGATTTACAAACTTGTAACAACCTTAGAAATCGCTCACGAATGGCTTTTTGTGTTTTCTGTATTTATTATAAATGGTGCTTCTCTTGTATGTTGTACCCTTTTCTTAGTGATTTGACACTTGAATTTACATGGTGATTTGTGCATATATTTTTTAATTTTATCTTTGAGTTTTACCAGAGTGTGAAATGCTGTTGAACAACCTCAAACTTGAATGAATGTGCAGCTTTCAGGGCGTCGCTTAGTGTAAGTGATAGTGTACTTAAGTGTAAAACAGCAAGACTTACTGTTCGTGTTGATGCTTCATGTGATCCCATATCATAGAAAGCTGGAAAGTTGCACTAAAAGAAACATCAATTTAATCAAACACTCTCAAGCAGAAAGATTATCACTTAAATTCTTCATTTTTATTCCTATTCTGAATGTTGACAGCAAAAAACAAAACACAGTCTAACAAACATAATGTGAACAGTGTCATCTGCTATCTGAACAAGATGACTAAAACTAGGAGAGTAATAAAAATTTGCAAAACTACATTTACAAATTTTCTTCTTTTTTTGGTGTTTTGGATACACATAATTCTATATAAAGGTTATGTTTGAAAATTATCTATAGTTTTTGCAAAAGTGTGGAACTTTGTATCACAGCGGTGACATAGCCCTGATAAAATATGTCCATGTGTAAAAACACACATAGATTTTAGCACAACTATTTACACACACAGAAAATATCTAACTGTATATTGTCACTTTCATTGAACATTCCGTTACCTGTTTATTTGAGGGTCAAAGAAAATGGAAATAGCTGAAACATACTAAGCTACTTTCTTTATTTTGTGCTGGATGTTGAAGTTAAAAAAAGTGTTAGTAAAAAACAAACAAACAAAACTTTAAAAGCAACATGAAACCATAATATCCCTATTGAAAATGTGTATAATTGAGTTATATAATTACATGTTGAAGCATACTTTCAGTTTGAAAATGACTTCCATAGTATTTTCTTTTAGTATAAAGCTTTGTCTGGATCACCCAACACAAAGTTTTGTGTTCCAACCTCAAAAAGATCACACCTAGATTAGTTTTCTTGAGCCTTGCAAGTTTGTACTATATGCTTAAAACTTAATGATCACATGATTCCCTTGTGGTTGTTAACCCTCAGGTAAATAATTTTAAATGTAGTTTTGTCAAAGAAAAAGGTTCATCCATACATTTAAAAAAGTTTTCTAAGTGGGAATTATGTATTTGTAAACAAATTCAAAGAGTTTTTACTCGTGTGAGGAAACCGCTTAGTAATAAAAAATGCTGGTCATCAGACTGTTTTAAAAGAAATTAAAGAATAAAATAAAAGTAAAAAGTTTAAAGAAAATAGACAACATGTCTTGCTTTTGTGGCAAACAAATGTATAAATATTTAAACGTTTAAAATTGTGTGTCTTATTTTACTGTATTTGTATGTATTTGTTCTTTTGCAACACACATACACACAGACGCGCACACACACACACTAACTATTAAAACTAAAACATTTCAAATGTATCAAAAGTAAAGACACATTCAGATCTGAAGAAGACTTCAGATGCCTCAACTCCTGTGGAGATATGACCCCGACCCCCTGCAAGGACCCCAAACTCTGGAACAACATGCACCAGTGCTAAATTTTTCTATATATGCTAATTATTTGTTAACATATTCTCATAACTTCAGTGAGCACATTGTTTCTGCCATAATTTAATACATTGTTTAAATTAATAAATTGTTAGCTAACTGGGTGATTTGTATACATTTCTGAAATTGCACAACTTGCACACTCTGATACCAGATTATTGAAACGTTGACATGCACTCCCTGTAAAGCTGCTTTGAAACAATGCATATTGTGAAAAGCACTATACAAATAAATGTGAATTGAATTGAATAATGTTATGTAGACTAAATCAGCATAAGATGTTTTTGTGTGAGAGCCCAGCGAATCACCAGAAAGGTTTTGATGAAGACATCTAAGCAATGTCGTAAAACCATTAACACAAACACAGAGGATCCCCCCACCGGGGTTGACTCAGAATCACCTTCACTGTGAGTTAAATAAATGTTTTTCATTCTTTTGTCTTTTTAACATAGATCATATCGGTGAGTTGGAAACACAGATACAGATGCTCCAGAAAGACATTTCCCAAACACACTATTCTGGGTGTGTGGTTAATGAGGACTCTTTGGCTTGATGAATATTTCTGATTCTTTGTCTTAGGAACTAACATTAATCTATAGTTTTGGTATTACTCATCATCCTATGGTGCCAACACGCACACACACACAGTTGTTCTAAAAAAGAACATGCCCAGACATGTAATTTAAAATAAATATAGCCAGTGTGGTGTAGGGGTAATACATCCTTAATGTCTTGACTCAGATATTCTGACTCAATTAACATATACCCCATTGACCCCAAACAGCACTGATTTTAACACTGAGGTGTGAAATTTGCTTGGGTGACTTTCACCCCCACAATCAAAGGAAAAACATGGTCACCATCAGTTCCCAACAGACTGAAAGGAGCCAGTTACCCAGGATTCACCAAAATGTCATAAAAATGCCAAATCTGGGCTGAGATACAACCTCCATAAATTTACCCATATATCTAACTATAAATCCAACTCACTCTATATCTCATTGACACTCTTGACCTGCCAATCAGGGGACAACAGCCATAAATTCTACCATAAAAAACAACCATTGACAACCACTGACCTGCCAATCAAGGCTCACAGCCCTCATAAAACATATTTGACATCCACTGTCCAGCCAGCTTGAGTGACAACACACAGAAAATCTGGGTCATAAATTAGGGCCATAAATCAGGGTAATAAATCATTATTCTGACACAGTGTATATGATACTCTACTAAAATGTAATATGTTTCTCCTAAACTTTTTTTTTTTTTTTTTTTTTTTTTTTTTTTTTTTTTTTTTTTTTACTTCAAGCCTGGTAATAACATTTTAAAATAAGTTGCATAAAAAGGTAGCAGAGCCATAGCCTTGTGGACAGCACATCAACATTAAGACACAGCAACTCCTCAGACAGCACGAGTTTGAATCCCAGCTAAAGGTACTTTTCTGCTCCTGTTCCCTTCTCACCTCTCCCATAGTTTCCTGTCTCTCATCCTACTGTCCTGTCCAGTAAAGGTAAAAAACAAAACAATGTCATCAAAAAAAAAAAAAATAGTTTTACAATAAAGAGATTTCTTGTTTCTCATTTTGGACTCCTTTCTCTCAGAACTTTCCCATGTCTCAGTTGTGTCTACTTTTATTTCTCTTAAGGCATTTTGGGAGAAACATCTGAGACAGTGTTGATACTACAATGAGAGATATTTGAGAATCACAACTAAGTCTCATGAGCTTAGAAAGAGTAACCTCTGAGCAATAAAATAATGAAGTCTTGATAGAGACTACAGAAAGACAATAATGAGATGTTCTCAGTTTTGACTCCTTTTTTCTCAGATATTTCTCATGTCTCATTTGTGTCTATTCTTATTTCTCCTACGGAATTTTAGGAGAAACATCTGAAACACTTTTGATACTAAAATGAGAGATATACGAAAATCACTGCTTGGTATCCTGAGGTCAGAAAGAGCAACATCTGAGCAAATAAAAATCCTTAGGAATTTTAGGAGACACATCTGAAACTGCTGATACTGAAATGAGAGATATATGAGAATTACAGCTAAGTCTCATGAGTTTAGAAAGAGCAACCTCTGAGCAATAAAATGGAGTCTTGAAAGAGACTGCAGCAAGACAACAAAGAGATGTTCTCAGTTTCTTCCACCACACTCTCAGTTTTGACTTTTGTTTCTCTCAGATATTTATCATGTCTCATTTCAGTCTACTCTTATTTCTCCGAAAGAATTTTAGGAGAAACATCTGAAACTCTGTTGATACTAAAATGAGGGATATATGAGAATCACAACTAAGTCTCATGAGCTTAGGCAAAGCAACCACTGAGCAATATTTTTTTTCCTATGGGCTATGCGTTACCTCTGTAAAGCATAACGAAATAAGTTTATAAGTTAGTTATTATTTTGAATGCAATGCAATACATAATTTATGTTATGTGTTATCGCTTCACCGCATAATGGATTAAGGTTAGATCGTGTATGAAATGCAATGCACGTATGTTATCTCTTTATTGCATTAGGAATATGTTAGTTCTTGTATAAGATGCAAGGAGACAGTGGATATCTTACATGTTGCAATGCAATAGCACTTATGTTATATTAATTTCTTCTATTAAACTGTTCTTGATGCATTGCAATACAACAGCATATGTTGTTTGTTTTCTGTTTAATGCAAAAGGAAAGAGTTAGTTCATGTAAGCAACGCAGTGCAACAAGCACCTGTCGTGTTGTTATGTCTTTGTGAAGACGCAAGCAACACAGAGATAATTTATGAACATGCTTTTTACTAACTCATCTCCACTCTCTTGGTACACTTATATGCATTTCAGATCTACTAGTGCCACCCACAGGACAAGTGGTGACACCACATGTGTTTTTTCAAAACGGACCAACTTACTGCAATGCAATGCACATGTTATGTGTATGCAACGCAGTGCAACAAGCACCTTTCATGTGTTATAGCTTCACTGCACAACGGATCAAGTTACTGCAATGCAATACACCTTATTTGTTACCTCTTCAATGCATAATGGATGAGTTAGTTCATGAATCGCAACACAACGAGTTATGTGTTATCTCTTCAATGCATGAGCAATACGTTAGTTCTTGTATAGGATGCAAGCAAACAGTGCATAACTTACATGTTGCAATGCAACAGCACATATGTTATATTAATTTCCTCTATGCACATCGTACTAAGTTAACTATATGTTATTTATTTTTTATACAATGCAAAAATGAAAGAGTTAGCACCTGTCGTCTCATTTGCAATGCAAGAGAACGTCTAGGTTACTATTGTAACCCCCGTTCCCAGAAGGAGGGAACGGAGACGTTACGTCGATACTGACGTAATGGGGTCTCGCTAGGGAGCCCAATCACCTCCAAGGATACAAAACAAGCCAATGGGAATTGGCCTGTGAGATTTACATGCCGGGCCCCTCCCCCGGCATCCGGGTATAAATAGGGCCGGCATACTCACCTTCATTCATATTTTTGCTGAGGAGCCGAGACAGGTATCTGGCCGCTCAGCGGTGACTCAAAGCTATGGCAGGGGAACGTAACGTCTCCGTTCCCTCCTTCTGGGAACGGGGGTTACAATAGTAACCTAGACGTTCCCATTCAGTCAGTCACGTTCGACGTTACATCGATACTGACGTAATGGGGTCCCGTGGAAAGCGCCATAGCAACTGAACCACGTTACGAGTGTTAGGGAGGCAGATGCTGGCAGGCTGAGGCGTGCCAAAGCAAGTGCGGCCCATACTCGCAACCCTCCAGCGCCCAGAGTAAGCCCAGGAATGTCTTCCATACGGGTGGGATGGAGAGGACAGGGCGTTACCGTGGAGAAGTCGAAGCTGCTGTTCCTACCCCACGGGGAAGAGTGCTTCGGAACTCAATCCCACGTTTTCCAGCAACGACGAAAACGCCAGGAAAGCGTTCCCCAAGGAGGGGAAAGCTACGGAGACCACACCCTGCCCGAAGGGAGGTAATATGTGGAAGACACATATGGACTGGTCTGAGAACAGTAACGCATATGGAAGATCTCTGATGTAGGTCCTACCTTCTGGGAGGAACGACTAGCAATCAGAGACGGGGCAAAGCGAAGCTGCCCAGGGAAAGACACGGGTTTACCGTCAGGGAAACCTTACCGTGGACAAACACATATGGGATTACCCGAGGGGAATCACAGCATATGGGCATCTAGCCCAGTACAAGGGCAGACCTACTGGGCATACACACAAGTACTGGACCTGGCGCCGGGCGCCTCCGCCGCGTCTGGCTGCCGCAGGATGCAGGAGGAGCTCCACAGGGTTCGCCGTTACGGGGAACTGAACTGGGGAGCGAGAAAAGTGCTCGCATTCCCTCTCCCGAGGGAAATGGCACAGCAAGCGAACACCCGTGGCTAACTACGAGTAGAAAGCACACGGGGTGGACACTGGTTCCACTCAGAGGTTGTAGTACCTCGCGAATGTATTCGGTGTCGCCCAGCCTGCAGCTCTGCAGATGTCTGCAACGGAGGCGCCGTGCGCCAACGCCCAGGAAGAAGCAACCCCGAGTGGAGTGAGCTCGCAACCCGAGGCACGGCTCGCCTTGGGACTGGTACGCCAAGGCGATGGCATCCACTATCCAGTGGCCAACCTCTGTTTGGAGACAGCCTTCCCTTCTGCTGACCTCCAAAACAGACAAAGAGCTGCTCAGAGCTTCTGAAGCTCTGCGTGCGGTCCACGTAAACGCGCAGAGCACGAACGGGACACAGCAACGCAAGGGCTGGGTCTGCCTCCTCCGGGGGCAGTGCTTGCAGGTTCACCACCTGGTCCCAGAAGGGAGTGGTGGGAACCTTGGGCACATATCCAGGCCGGGGTCTCAAGATCACGTGAGAGTAGTCCGACCCGAATTCCAGGCACGAATCGTTGACCGAAAATGCTTGCAGGTCCCCAACCCTCTTGAAGGAGGCGAGCGCGGTCAGGAGCACTGTCTTAAGAGACAGATGTTTCAGCTCAGCTGACTCAAGGGGCTCGAAGGGAGCTCTACGAAGGCCCGAGAGGGCAACAGAGAGGTCCCAGGAGGGAATGAGGCGAGGCCTAGGGGGATTTAACCTCCTGGCGCCTCTAAGGAACCTGATGATCAGGTCGTGCTTTCCTAGTGACTTGCCATTAAGCACATCGTGATGCGCTGCGATGGCGGCCACATAGACCTTCAGGGTGGAAGGGGACAGCCTCCGTTCCAAACCCTCTTGAAGGAAGGAAAGCACAACACTGAACAGACTCCACTTCATGGCATAGGCGCGCCTCTTAGAGGGGGCTCTAGCCGAAGTGAAGGTTGTCGACTACCGCGGACGGTAGGCCACTCAAGTCTGCCGTGTCCCGTCCAGGAACCACACGTGGAGGTTCCAGAGGTCGGGCCGCGGGTGCCATATGGTGCCCTGCCCCTGAGGTCCTTCCTCAAGGGGATGCGCCAGGGATGGGCTGTCGCGAGGAGCATGAGTTCCGGGAACCAGGTCCGGTTGGGCCAGTATGGCGCAACTAACAAGACCTGCTCCTCGTCCTCCCTGACCTTGCACAGTGTCTGTGCAAGGAGGCTCACTGGGGGAAACGCATATTTGCGTAGGCCCCGGGGCCAGCTGTGTGCCAGTGCATCCATGCCGAGGGTCCCCTCGGTCAGCGAATAGAACAACTGGCAATGGGCGGATTCCCGAGAAGCGAACAGGTCCACCTGTGCTTCCCCGAACCGGCTCCATATCAGCTGGACCGCCTGGGGGTGGAGTCTCCATTCCCCCGGGAGTGTGAGCTGTCATGAGAGCGCGTCGGCCGCACGATTGAGCTCGCCCGGGATGTAGGAGGCGCGCAGCGACCTGAGTCGGCGCTGACTCCACAGGAGGAGAGATGGCGGGCGAGTTGCGACATACGACGGGAGCGTAGACCACCCTGGTGGTTGATGTACGCTACAGTTGATGTGTTGTCCGTCCGGACCAGTACATGCTTGCCCTGCAACAGCGGTCGAAACCGGCGCAGCGCAAGGAGTACTGCCAGCAACTCGAGGCAGTTGATATGCCAATGGCGATGGGGTCCTGTCCAGGAGCCTGACGCCGACTGGCCACTGCATATGGCACCCCAGCCAGTGGTGGAGGCATCTGTTGTGACAACAACATGCCTGGACACTTGTACTAGGGGCACACCGGCCCGTAGAAAAGCAAGGTCCGACCACAGGCTGAATGTGCGGCGACAACTCGGCGTGATGTCCACACGGAGTGAGCCGCGGTGCCATGCCCACCTCGGGACTCGGTCGTGAAGCCAGTGCTGAAGCGGTCTCATATGGAGCAATCCGAGCGGCGTGACCGCGGCTGCGGATGCCATATGCCCCAGGAGCCTCTGAAATTGTTTCAGTGGGACCGCTGTTTTCCGCGAGAACGAGTTCAGGCAGTTCAGCACCGACTGTGCACGCTCGTTGGTGAGACGTGCTGTCATGTTGACCGAGTCCAGCTCCACACCGAGAAAAGAGATGCTCTGCACGGGGCAGAGCTTGCTCTTCTCCCAGTTGACCCGAAGCCCCAACTGGCTGAGGTGACTGAGCACCAGGTCCCTGTGTTCGCACAACTGCTCTCGGGACTGGGCCAGAATGAGCCAGTCGTCGAGGTAGTTGAGGATGCGAACGCCCACTTCCCTGAGCGGGGCAAGGGCCCCCTCTGCGACTTTGGTAAAAACGTGAGGAGACAGGGACAGCCCGAAGGGTAGGACCTTGTACTGATATGCCCGCCCCTCGAACGCAAACCGTAGGAACGGTCTGTGTCGAGGAAGGATCGAGACATGAAAGTACGCGTCCTTCAGGTCTATTGCTGCAAACCAATCCCGGGCGCGAACGCACGTGAGAATGCGTTTCACCGTGAGCATCTTGAACGGGAGCTTGTGAAGGCCCGATTCAAGACACGCAGATCCAGGATTGGTCGTAACCCCCCGCCTTTCTTGGGTACTATGAAGTAAGGGCTGTAAAACCCAGACTCCATCTCGGCTTGAGGGACAGGCTGTATTGCGTCCTTCGCCAAAAAAACCGCAATCTCCGCCCGCAGGACAGAGGCGTTGGGACCTGTCACCGAGGTGAACAGAACGCCGCTGAACCTGGAGGGAAGCCTGGCAAACTGAATCGCGTAGCCGAGTCTGATTGTCCGAATGAGCCAACGGGACGGGTTGGGAAGGCGTAGCCACGCCCCCAAGCTCCGTACGAGTGGAACCATCCGGACAACAGAAGTACCCACGGGGGGGCAGCATGGAGCACTGTGGCCCAACTCGGGAGGCAGTGCGTCCCGAAGTCGAGGCTGTGAGTGGGGTCCACTCACATGGCTCCGATTGGGCAGGGTGGCGTGGGAAGGCAGTGCGTTCCCGGGGCGCCAAGACCCTGCCCGTGGCGAAGGAAGGAGTGGCTGAGAGAGAGGGAGCGAAGGCTCGCTCACCCCCAGCGCAGACCTTCTTATATGACCCAGAGGTTTCGGAAATTGCTCTTTTATTGAAAATTGCAGCCAGCGGCGGAACAGAAAGAAAAAACACAGGATTTTCGCCCGGGCCCTGTCCCGGGGGAAGGAGCGGTGCGGTCACCGTCTCCCAAGCAGCAGCTTCCGAAACCTCCGGGTCTCCCGTCTCAGGGCTGCTTCTTCGCCTTCTTCTTCTTCTTCGAAGGCGGTTTGGCGGTCTGGGCGGGGGGCGTAGCCTTCCTGCGGGTGGCTCGAGGAGGATGGGAGGGCTCCGATCTCACAGGAGCCGGAGCCGCAGGAGGACGCCCTCGGCGAGGAGCAGACGAAGGCACGGCCCGTGGCGGATTGGTGGCATCATCACGCCTGGGCAGGATGTGCTTGATGGCCTCCGTCTGCTTTTGCACTGCCGAGAACTGCTGGGCGAAGTCCTCGACAGTGTTGCCGAAGAGGCCGGCCTGGGAGATGGGGGCGTCAAGAAAGCTTTGTCGACCTCCCTCATCTCAGCCAGGTCCAACCAAAGATGCCGTTCCTGGACCACCAGGGTGGACATCGTTTGACCCAGGGGCGCGCGCCGTGACCTTCGTCGCCCGGAGGGCGAGGTCGGTCGCCATGCGTAGCTCTTGCAGCAACCCTGGTTCAGCACTACCCTCGTGCAGCTCTTTCAGAGCTTTCGCCTGATGGACCTGCAAGATGGCCATGGCGTGCAGGGCAGAAGCCGCCTGTCCAGCAGCGGAGTAAGCCTTGGCAGCGAGAGCGGCCGTGGTCTTACCCGCTTTGGACGGGAGACGCGGACGATTCCGCCAGGTGGCCGCGGACTGCGGGCACAAGTGCACCGCAATCGCACGTTCCACCTGCGGGATGTCCACGTACCCTTTGGCCGGCTCCACCATCGAGGGTAGTGAGAGTGGAGGAGGCAGAGGACCGTAGTCTGGCAGTGTGAGGTGCCAACCAGGTCTTCTGGAGCTCCTCATGCACCTCCGGGAAGAACGGCACTGGGGCAGGACGCGGCTGAGCGCTGCGCCCCGACCCCAGAAACCAGTCATCCAGCCGCGAGTGCTCGGGACACGGTGGAGGGTTCCACTCGAGACCGATGCCCGCGGCGGCCCGGGCAAGCATGGCTGTTAGCTCAGAGTCCGCCTCTGACTGAGCAACCATCCCAGAGGGCGGAAGCTCGGAGTCATCGTCGCTCTCTGAACCGTTCAGCCCACTCCCCGATGCAGCGATCGACATCCGATCCTCCTCCGGAGCGCCGAAAGTGACGTGGGGCACCCCCGAAGAGGGCCCCGCGACAGCAGACGGCAGCTCGACGGCACATGGTGTTGTGGAGGAGTGGGAGGTTCGTGGGGACGGACCCGACAAAGTGGGCTCCCACTGTGATCCTCAGATCTCCCAGAGCACTAACCGGACCGGCGGCCGCTACAGCTGCCGGCGCTGGGGTAGTGGCAGAGGGGCCTCTCACTTCCGTGTTAAAGAAGGAGAGACGCGATCTCAACACCAACATGGACATGCCCTCGCAGTGAGGGCATGTACCATCCACGAGCGCTGACTCAGCGTGCGGTCTACCCAGACACGTGAGACAGTGGTCGTGGCCGTCAGAGGAGGTCAGGAAACGACCGCATCCAGAAACACACGGACGAAAAGACATCTTGAAAAAGACGCTGATTGCCCGTGCTTGCTCTGTCAGAAAACCTCACCAGCCAAAGCACCCAGGGATGAGTGCAGCACCGTCCTGTGGGCAGCGCGCCGTCACACCCACCGCTGAGCGTGCCTTTCCCACCAGCTGGAGAGAGAGAGTCGAGCAGCCACCAGAACAAAACAGCGAAGTAGCAATTAAAATTGCTGTTTTTAGGATCCTGTCCTATAGCAATTATAATTGCTGTTTTTGCTCTCTTATTTAGAAATTCACTCTTCTTGAAGAGGTGAAATGCGCAGATCCGATCCGATCGGCTCCGAAGCAAAAGTATGAATGAAGGTGAGTATGCCGGCCCTATTTATACCCGGATGCCGGGGGAGAGGGGCCCGGCATGTAAATCTCACAGGCCAATTCCCATTGGCTTGTTTTGTATCCTTGGAGGTGATTGGGCTCCCTAGCGAGACCCCATTACGTCAGTATCGACATAACGTCGAACGTGACTGACTGAATGGGAACTTGCAATGCACAAGTTATGTGTTATATCTCAATACATAACGGATGTTAGTTCATTCATGTGTTATCTCTTCAATGCATAAGGCATAAGTTAGTTTTTGTACACAATGCAAGGAAACGCATAAATTACATGTTCGTTTTTTATGCATTGCAGTGCAACAGCACGTTGTATAAATTTCTTCTTTGCACAAGTTAATTATTGTATGCAATGTACTGAAACAGTTCTTAATGCAACGGTATTTGTGGTTCGTTTTCTCTTCAATGCACAGAGTAAAGAGTTATGCAACGCAGTGCAACAAGCAGCTGTCGAATTATCTCTTCACAGCGAAACTGAATAACTTATTGGAATGCCATGCACATGTAATGTGTTAAATCTCAATGCATAACGGATTAGTTAGTTCATTCATCGCAAAGCAACGAGTTATATGTTATCTCTTCAATGCATGATGAATACGTTAGTTCTTGTATAGGATGCAAAGAAACAGTGCATAACAATGCAACAGCAAGTTATATTAATTTTTTCTTTCCTCAACATGTTAATTATTGTATGCAGTGCACTGAAAAAGTTCATAATGCAACGCAAAACACAGCATATGTGTTTAATTTTGTATACATAATTATTGACTCCATCTGTCAATAATGTTGTCTGATGTTAGATAAGCCAGACAGTACTCCATATTTGACCAACGGAACATATTTCTGGCCAAAAAGTAATCGACATTGAAGATTTTATATACACTCATTGACGCCTACTGATTTCACATCAGCCATATATAGAGGTCTATATTTGACCTTCTGAACATATTTCTGGCCCAGTCTTGAACTTTCTGTACATAGTCATTAACTCCATCTGAAATTTTTCAGCCATACAGGAGTCCATTTTAGACTTGATTAAAGTTTTTTTGGTCCCAAGAGTCCTCGATCATGAACTTTATACACATGCCTCATTTTGATGTTACGTCAGCCATAGAGCATTGCGTATTTCAACTAATAGACATATTTCTGGCAAATAACAAGTCCTCGATCATATACTTTCTATACATACTCATTGACTCCATCTGATGATACGTCAGCCATATGTTACGTCCCAGTCTAGGAGTGGAGGAGTAACATAAACGAAGAACGTCACGTATGGAAAGATTTGTGTTTATTGTAGGAGCTTAGCAGTCTTTTTTTTTGTTTGTTTTCCATCCACTA
Source organism: Culter alburnus (assembly GCA_028476615.1). Taxonomy (NCBI): domain Eukaryota; kingdom Metazoa; phylum Chordata; class Actinopteri; order Cypriniformes; family Xenocyprididae; genus Culter; species Culter alburnus. Next base: position 13,522 of record JAOTNS010000628.1, read on the forward strand.
TTAGGTTCAGGAATGGGCATAAACCAAAACAACAAACAAAACAGAAACTAACTATTTTTAATAATCTACCTTAACCTAACAAAGAAAAAATTAACAAAAAAAAAAAATACATCAAACTTCCCTGTCTCCCTATCTGCTCAAAACCAGGAGAAAATTCTAAACAAAAATAGATGCCCACTCCCAACAAATGTGGCGTAACTCTATTTACAGATTACCTTTTAATACCGACACATTTTAACCAAATAAAGATAGGGCAAGATAGGGCTCCTACTGAGTGGTGACATTTACAGATTACCGACATAAGAAAATAACCAAGAAAGATATGGTGGGAAAAACAGTGGGTCAATATCGTTGTTATGACAGAGACACCGGAGGCAGAGATAAAAGCAATGATGCAGTTTATTGAGGTGATCAGCAGAGACACAGGTGGGTAGACTGGTGAATACGATGATAATGAATGAGAATGGTAGATAATACTGTCCTTGTTCTTTGTGCAGGTGATCTTGGAGGAAGACGCTGGAGCTGGCAGACGAACACACTCACACACAGGAAGGTAAGCACACAGGGAAACCAGGAGACGATGGAGACGAAGGAGATAATGGAGACAGGTAAGTATCACTTTTGGAGTCCTTGGAGGTAAGCATACAACAGGTTGTATCACAAACGAGACCGGACGATGTGTGTGTGTGAGTGTGTGGCTTTTATCCTGTGGCTGATGACTGCGGTGATGATGTGCAGGTGGCGGTGATTAGTAGGCTGGTGATTGAGTGCGTGGGTAAGGAAGTGAGGTGGAACCTGACGTGTCTGTGACAGTACCCCCCCTCCCACGGCCCGCTCCAGAGGGCCGTGGACCCCGACGTCGTGGTGGTCGTCCTCGAGGTCGTGGGGCAGGTCTGTCTGGGTGGTTGGTGTGGAAGGTCTGTAACAAAGCAGGATCAAGGATCATTCTTGGGGACCCATGAGCGTTCTCGGGCCGTACCCTCCCAGTCCACCAGATACTCTAAAAGACCACCACGGCGCCGGGAGTCCAGAATCTCACGTACAACGTAGGCTGTTCCATCATCCAGAATGAGTGGAAGGGGGGGCTCGACGGCTGCCACGTCAGGTTCTGTGGGAGGAAGAACAGAAGGGTGGTGAGGTTTTAATAGTGAAACATGGAAAGTTGGGTGAATTCTCTTGTATTGTGGGAGTTGTAACCGGTAAGTGACAGGGTTGATCTGTTGCAGGATGGTGAACGGGCCAATGAAGCGGGGACTCAGCTTCTTGCAGGGCAGGCGCATCTTGATGTCTGGTGGACAGCCAGACCTTCTGCCCCGGTTGGTAGTTTGGAGCGTGGGAGCGCCGAAGGTCGGCTGTCGTCTTGCGCCTGCGCAGGGCTCTCTGTAGCTGGTGGTGAGCTGAGTCCCATACCCTCTCGCTCTCCCGGAACCAGTGGTCGACAGCTGGAACGTTGGAGGGTTCCCCGTCCCAGGGGAACAGTGGGGGCTGGAAGCCGAGCACGCATTGGAAAGGTTAATCCAGTTGTAGCTTGACGGAGGGAGTTCTGGGCGTACTCGGCCCAGCCCAGGTACTGGTTCCAGGAGTCCTGGTGGCCATGACAGAAGGTACGCAGGAAGCGGCCGATCTCCTGGATCTTCCGTTCTGCCCGTTCGACTGAGGATGGTATCCAGACGACAGACTGACGGTCACACCCAGGAGGGAGAAGAAGGCCTTCCAGACCCGCGAGATGAATTGTGGTCCTCTGTCTGAGACTATGTCTTCGGGGATTCCGTAGTGACGGAAGACATGGTTGAACATTAACTCTGCTGTGGTCATAGCAGTTGGTAGACCCTCCAGGGGAATAAGGCGGCAGGCTTTAGAGAAGCGGTCTACGACGACCAGAATGCAGGTGTTACCATCAGACTCGGGGAGATCCGTGACAAAATCTACTCCCAGGTGTGACCAGGGTCTCTCAGGAACGGGCAGAGGAAGAAGCTTGCTGGTGGGAAGATGGCGTGGGCTTTGGAGATGGCGCACTCCCTGCAGCCCTGCACGTACCTCCTGACATCGCTGGCCATGTTTGGCCACCAGAAGCGCTGTTGAGCAGCGAGAGGGTTTCATGACCCCCGGGGGACCAGTGCCAAGTGAAGTGTGAACGGAGTGCAGAAGTGGAGTGCGTCGTGTCCTGGTGATGTAGCGCAAGCCTTGGGGAAACCCGGCGGAGTGCGTGAGGAGGCATTGGAGGAGGGTAAGGTCTCTTCTGACCATTCAATGGGGCTGACGAAAATGGATTCTGGCAGGATGGTTTCAGGTTCTTCGTTCTTTTCTTCTGGTGAGTGGAGACGAGAGAGAGCATCGGCTTTCAGGTTCTTAGAGCCAGTCGGTATGAGATGGTAAAATGGAATCTTGAGAAGAACATCGCCCAGCGGGCTTGGCGAGGGCTGAGTCGTTTGGCGGCTTTCAGATACTCGAGGTTTTTGTGGTCGGTAAATACCTGAAAGGGATGATTGGCCCCCCCAACCAATGCCTCCACTCCTCAAGGGCGAGTTTTACAGCCAGGAGTTCACGGTCCCCGATGTCATAATTCACCTCCGCCGGGTTGAGCTTGCGGAGAAGAAGGCACATGGATGGAGCCTACTTGGATTCCCCTGCTGCTGCGAAAGGACCGCTCCCACTCCTGTGGTGGAGGCGTCCACCTCCACGACGAATGGTAGGTCCGGGTTAGGGTGGACGAGGAGGGGAGCGGTGGTGAAGGCTTTCTTGAGGGTTTCAAATGCTTCTGTGGCAGTTTGGGACCAGGACAGAGACTTGGCTGCTTGCGGAGGAGGTTGGTGAGTGGGCAAACGATGGTACTGTAGTTTTTGATAAATCGACGGTAGAAGTTGGAGAAACCAAGGAATCGTTGGAGTTCTTTTACGGTGCTTGGAGCTGGCCAGTTTTGGATGGCAGATACCTTCCCCTCGTCCATCCGGATGCCACTGTGATCGATGATGTATCCAAGGAAGTGGACAGAGGGCTGGTGGAAAAGAGCACTTCTCTGCTTTCAGGAAGATGGTATTGCCGTAAGCGTTGGAGGACCTCCGCAACGTGGTGGCGATGTTCGGCCAAGCTCCGGGAGTATATCAAGATGTCATCGATATATACCAACACGAACTTGTGGAGAAACTCCCGGAGCACCTCGTGGATGAAATCCTGGAATACGGAGGGGGCGTTGACCAGGCCATACGGCATCACGAGATATTCGTAGTGACCGGTGGGCGTGACGAAGGCGGTCTTCCACTCGTCCCCCTCGCGTATCCGGATGAGGTTATACGCGCTGCGGAGGTCCAGCTTGGTGAACACAGTGGCACCACGGAGATGTTCCAGGGCCGCTGGGACGAGGGGAAGTGGGTACCGGAACTTCACTGTAATCTTGTTGAGTGACCGGTAATCGATGCATGGCCGCAAGCCTCCGTCCTTCTTGGCCACGAAGAAGAAGCTTGAAGCAGCAGGGGAAGTAGACGGGCGGATGTATCCTTGGTTAAGGGCCTCTTTTGATGTATTCCTCCATGGCCTTCTCCTCCGGCACTGATAGGGGGTAAATGCGTCCCCTAGGCACTGGTTCACCCGGAACAGATCTATGGCGCAGTCCCATGGCCGGTGTGGAGGAAGCTTGGAGGCGCGTTGCGGGCAGAAGACGTCACTGAAGGGGGCGTAGTCGGGAGGTATGTCGACGGAGCGTTTTTCTACAGGGCTTTCGATGGAGGTAGCATTGATGGAGAGGTTCTTGGGGTGAGGATGCTTTGGAACAGGAATCTGGAAAGCAGCTGAAGAAACAGTGGTCGCCCCACTTCAGGACTTCGCCCGTGCGCCAGGAGATGGTGGGATTATGGAGCTCCAGCCACGGGCGCCCTAGAACCACGTCAGCGGTGGACTCCTCCAGAACCAGCAGATGGATGAGTTCATGATGGAAGATACCCACTTGTAGTTGAAGAGGTCCAGCGACACGGCGAACCGTCTTACGGCTCAGGGGTTTGCCCGTGATGGAGTTGATTTGATAGTGAGTCGGAGACGGCGAGGTCTTGAGCCCGAAGTGTCGACAGAGGGCGCCGGAGATGAAGTTTCCTGCTGACCCTGAGTCGAGGAGTGCCACCACTGGAATGGAAATGTCAGCAGCAGTAAGGTTTACAATTGTAGTGAGTGGTTTCATGTTCTGAATAGAGGGAATGATGGCACTCACCACAGGTCGAGGAGGACGGGTTGGGCATGTTGAGATGACATGCCCAGGTAATCCACAGTATAAGCACAGATTCAGGGTCAGCCTTCTCTGTCTTTCTGTTGGTGATAAACGGGAGTTATCCAACTGCATAGGTTCGGTGGCTGGTTCTGGAGAGCTGACGGGTTCGGACCGACGGAGAAACGTGCCGGCGAGTGGCTGGCCCTGGTGCTCAAGGAGACACGACTGCATACGAGAACCCACTCTGATGGCAAGCTGGATGAAGCGTTCGAGTCCTAAGGAGTCCTCGTATGCAGCGAGATGCAGCCGCACGTTGGGTTCCAACCCTGTCGGAAGGTGGTGATGAGGGCTTGTTCGTTCCATCCACTGTTTGCGGCGAGTGTTCGGAACTGCAAGGCATAATCGTTAACTGTATTGTTTCCTTGTTTTAAATTATACAGTTTCTCACCAGTTGTTGAATCAGTCAAGGGTCTTCCGAAAACTTCTCTGAAGTGAGAAAAAAAGCAGCATAGGATTTTACAACAGGTCCTTTCTGAGCCCAGAGGGAATCTGCCCATTGAAGAGCCTTGCCTTGCAGTTGGGAAATCACGAACGCTATCTTCGCCATGTCGGTAGGATAAGTGCGGCTGCATCTCCAGGACCAACTCACATTGAAGGAGGAATCCACTGCAGTCCTCCGCCGATCCTGAGAAGGGCGCCGGTTTGGCCATGGGACTGGCGGTGAATACAGGAGAAGCAGCGGTGGTGGTGGATGCGGAAGCAGCCGCGGCGGTGGATACAGGTGACGGTGATGGTGGTTGTGGAGTGAGAGCTCGTCTGAGAGCATCCACGAGCTCTTGAAACGGGTCGTGATGGCTCATGCTGATCGACAGTTGTTATGGTCCGGTCTTCTGTTATGACAGAGACACCGGAGGCAGAGATAAAAGCAATGATGCAGTTTATTGAGGTGATCAGCAGAGACACAGGTGAGTAGACTGGTGAATACGATGATAATGAATGAGAATGGTAGATAATACTGTCCTTGTTCTTTGTGCAGGTGATCTTGGAGGAAGACGCTGGAGCTGGCAGACGAACACACTCACACACAGGAAGGTAAGCACACAGGGAGACCAGGAGACGATGGAGACGAAGGAGATAATGGAGACAGGTAAGTATCACTTTTGGAGTCCTTGAAGGTAAGCATACAACAGGTTGTATCACAAACGAGACCGGACGATGTGTGTGTGTGAGTGTGTGGCTTTTATCCTGTGGCTGATGACTGCGGTGATGATGTGCAGGTGGCGGTGATTAGTAGGCTGGTGATTGAGTGCGTGGGTAAGGAAGTGAGGTGGAACCTGACGTGTCTGTGACAATCGTAAGGCATATAACAAGCTGGAGTATTAAAGATCACTTTACAACAGGCTGGAGGAACGCTGACAACAACGCGTTCTCCCTGCAGAAGACACACACAGAGCCGCGCCCCTTTGTATTGCGCAGAAGCGCGCTTTTAAAGGATGCGATAACCAGCGAGGAGCCAATCCACTTTCCAGACAATTAGAAGCCGGAACCTGGAGCAGAGATGAGAAAGAACTCGAAAGAAAAAAGAAAAAAAAAAACACTAATGCCTGCACTAATAACTGATTTCACATCAGCCATATGAGGTCCTTATATTTGACCTTCTGAACATATTCTGGCCCAGTCTTGAACTTTCTGTACATAGTCATTGACTCCATCTGAAATTTTTCAGCCATAGAGGAGTCCATTTTAGACTTGATTAAAGATTTTCAGTCCTAAGAGTCCTCCATCATGAACTTATATAGATGCCTCATTTTGATCTTACTTCAGCCATAGAGTATTGCATGTGACCTAATGGACATATTTCTGGCCAAAGAGTACTCGACCTTTAACTTTTATATACACTTACTGAGGCCTTCTGATGTCACATCAGCCTTACTGGAGTCCATATTTGAGCTAATGAACATATTTCTGGCCGAAAAGTACTCGATCTTGCACTTTCAATACACACTCATTGATTCGCTCTGATGTTACTTGAGCCATATATGAAGCCATTTGACCTACTGAACAAATTTCTGGCAAATTTGTCCTTGATGAGGAAATTTCTATACAGACTCATTGACTCCTTCTGGTGTTTCATCAGACAGACAGTCGTCCATATTTGACTTAGAAACATATTTGGCCTAAGAGCGCTTTATCTTGAACTTTCTATGGACAGTCATTGACCCTTCTGATTTACTTCAGCCATACAGAAGTCCATTAGACCCTACTGAACATTTTTTGTCCTCGATCATGAATTTTGTATACAATTATTGACTCCATCTGATGTAGATATGCCAGACAGTACTCCATATTTGACCGACGGAACATATTTCTGGCCAAAAAGTATTCGACATTGAAGATTTTATATACACTCATTGACCTTCTGATTTCACATCAGCCATATAGAGGTCTATATTTGACCTTCTGAACATATTTCTGGCCCAGTCTTGAACTTTCTATACATAGTCATTGACTCCACTGAAATTTTTCAGCCATACGGAGTCCATTTTAGACTTGATTAAAGTTTTCGGTCCCAAGAGTCCGATCATGAACTATCATGCCTCATTTTGATGTTACTTCAGCCATAGAGCATTGTGTATTGCACCTAATGGACATATTTCTGGCAAATAACAAGTCCGATCATAAACTTTCTGTACATACTCATTGACTCCATCTGATGATATGTCAGCCATAGAATTCTGCAAATTTGACCTAAAGGTCATAATTGCTGGCCAAAGAGTTCTCAACTTGAACTTTTCATACATGACTATTGACTCCTACTGATGTTACTTCACCCATAAAAAGTCCATATTAGGCATACTGAAATATTCTGGCAAATTAGTCCTCAATCTTGAACTTTCCATACATAGTCATTGACTCCTTCTGGGTTTTTTCCTACAGCTTTACAGAAGTCCATTTTAGACTGATTAAAGTTTTTCAGTCCTGAGTCCTCCATCATGAACTTTATATAGATGCCTCATTTTGATCTTACTTCAGCCATAGAGTATTGCATGTGACCTAATGGACATATTCTGGGCCAAAGAATACGATCTTAACTTTTTATATACACTTACTGAGGCCTTCTGATGTCACATCAGCCTTACTGGAGTCCATATTTGAGCTAATGAACATACGACCTAAAGGTCATAATTGCTGGCCAAGAGTTCTCAAACTTGAACTTAATACATGGACTATTGACTCCTTCTGATGTTACTTCACCCATAAAAAAGTCCATATTAGGCATACGAACAATTTGGCAAATTGTCCTCGGTGATGATCTTTTTATATAAAGTCATTGACTCTTTCTGATGATAAGTCAGACACTGAGTATTGCATATTGGACTTAATTACATATTTCTGTCAAATTGGTACTCAAGCTTGAACTTTCAAATACATACTCATTGACTCAATCTGATTTTACTTCAGCAGCAAGTACTAACCTATTTTGACCTACTGAACAAATTTCAGGCAAATTTGTCCTTGATGTGAAATTCTGAACAGACTCAACTGGCCCCACTGGGTGTTACATCAGACAGACAGTAGGCCATAATATCACCTAAGACACATATTCTGGCCTAAGTGTACTTGATCTTGAACTTTCTATATATACTCTTTGACTCCTTCTGATTTGACTTCACCCATACAGAAGTCCATACAAGAGCTATGAACATATTTCTGGCAAATTAGTCCTCGATCAAGAACTTTCTTACCTACTCATTGAGTCCATCTGATGAACGTCAGGTATAAAGTATTGCATATTTGAATCAAGGACATATTCTGGCAAAGAGGACTTCAATCTGAAGTTTTAGCTATA
>JAOTNS010000629.1:0-43621 GCA_028476615.1 Culter alburnus
TTAGGGATTCGGGATTAATGGGAGGATGGCGAGAACCTCCTCACGCTCAGTGGCTCATGGAGCAACTGAGGGCTCTTCAAGAAAACCCAGAATCATTTTCCCAGTCAACGTTACTCCAGTCACATGACACCTATGTCGCTCTCAATCAAAACTCCCAGCGTGTGCAAGGAGATACCGAGCAGAAGGTGGACGATGTATTTGAAGAGACCTTACCGCTCCAAAACACTCTTACCACTGCAGGAACGTCGTCTTTGAGCGCCTCGCACTCCGACCTCGGCTCGCTCCCGCAGAGCTCGGGTTCGGGCAGACTGTCCTCACAATCCAGCTTCGAGTATCCCAACCACACATGGCCCCCCAAAGGGCCAGGATATGCCTATATGGCGGTCGCAGACTCGGGGGTTTCCATGGACTACAGCCCGATGAGCTCGAGCAGCATTGCGGAGCTCGGGAAACTCGGGATCTACACAATGAATACAAAAACGAGATTTTTGGCCACAAGTGGCCGTTCTCCTGTCAACACATCGAATCTGGATACTGATACTACAAATTTATTCCAGGATCTTACCGAATTCTGTTTGACACATGATGTTTAAGGGCATCTGAAAACACTAGGATCTTTCAGGAGAAAAAAAAAAACATTCCATCAGATGAAATAAGCTAATATTATAGCATTACTATGGCAGCTGTTAATGAAACATTTTAGTACAGTGTGCCACTAAAATACCATTCATTTTTAATACATTAAAGGATTAGTTCACTTCATAATTAAAATTTCCTGATAATTTACTCACCCCCATGTCATCCAAGATGTCTTTCTTTCTTCAGTTGAAAAGAAATTAAGGTTTTTGGGAAAAACATTCCAGGATTTTTCGACTCAAGAAAGAAAAACACAAACATCTTGGATGACACGATGGTGAGTAAATGATCAGGAAATTTTAATGCTGAAGTGAACTAATGCTTTAATTAGTGGCACTTTCCACAAAAAGGGTTTGCTTCAATGTCCCTTTAAAAAAAAAGCATTACAGGCTAAATGTCTGCATTTTTGTAGGGAGAAATAAATAAGTTTCATAATTATTTAATATATCATGAAAAATAGGACATTATAGGTGCATAAAAAATCTACTCTAAATTATTGAATAATACATATTTTGTATGTATGCTATGGGTTTGACATATGCTGTTGAATTCAATTGTGGTAAAAAAACAAAAAAACAAATAAAAAATAATTATCTATAATATCTATAAACCAACCTTGTTACCCTTTCCAGCATAATTTATATATATATATATCAGAGTAGAGTTTTAAACTGTAATCAGATGTCACCAAATGGATTTTACCCCCCTGAGCTTGATTATCAAAATTAAGCATCACATTTAAAACACTGAAAAAAAGAAAGAAAAGAAAAAAAACAATGAAACTGAGAAACTAAACTAAAAAATATGACCCTGTTTTTTACCCTTTGTGGAAAAAGTCTGATTGCAGTTCATACGTCATTATGTTGTTAACATGATGATTTTTTTTCAAGTCTAAATTTGTCTTGTAAATTGTACATATATATTTTTCAATGTAAATAACACTTTTTTACTCTGTTTTGTGGTTTAAGTTACAGCAATTTGTATCTTTCGGATCTGTAAAACATTAAAGCCTAGAGGAGGAAGTCAGGCTGAACAACCATTAGACTTTATGTTATGTATACGTCTGTTGAGTTATATAAAGAAAAATCCATCCGTCCATCTGTTTCATGCTTTATGTCCTTAGATGCTATGTTTGCATTTGGATAGTTCTTCTGGTGCATTCTGGGAATGCTTGTATGATTGACCATTTCTCTTTAAGTCACCATGACATTGTTGGCATTTGCAACCCATTTCACTTTCATAATGTGTTTTTCTGAGTGGGACAATGTAACGCAGATATAGCAGGCAGACTTGATTAGATCGTGAACAGTGGGCGTTCCATACAAGAGTTTGCTGTAGATTATGGAGGACTACACCCTTCCTGAAACACCACTACCACACAACTTGCTTTGATGACATTAACTAAAAAAGAAAGCACTTTGTACTTTCAATAATATATTACAAGACATTTTTGAACAAGTTACCAAGATGAATTGTTAATCCATCTGTAGTATGGAAACTACACTCTTAAAAATAAAGGTTCCAAATGTGGTGCAATCGAAGAACCATTTTTGGTTCCCCAAAGACCTTTCAGTGAACAGTTCTTAAAAGAACCTTTTTTTTCTAGTGTGAAGAACATTTAATAATCTAAAGAACCTTTTGTGGAATGGAAAGATTCCATGGATGTTGAAGTTTCTTCATGGAACCATCAATGCCAATGAGGAACCTTTATTTTAAAGAGTGTAGATGAAAAGCAGAAAATGTTTCACATAGTCCTGTCCAGTGTTTTTCTATTTCATAATAGCATTGGCAATACGATTGAAAGCCTATTAATCAGTTTCTAAAATAACTATTCGTCTTTCGCTTTTTTCTATCAGCAATAAAGCTCCTATTTTTTTCTAGAATGAAAAAGAATTGTATTTATTGCGTAAACAGACGAGATCTCATCCATTTCAGTGAAGACTTCTCATTTGTGGTGTTTATTTTCTATTCTCTGTCTAAAATGAATGTATTTGTGCATTTAAAGGGATCTTTCACCCAAAAATCAATGAATTATGTGTAACAATGTATTTTGAAGAATGTTGGTAACCAAACCATTGTGGTGACTATTGGCTTCCATTGTATGGAGAAAAATTAAATAGACATTTCTCAAAACATCTTCTATTATGTTCCACAGAACAAAGAAAGGTTTGAAATGACAAGGGGGTGGGGCCTCTAATGAAATGCTAGTAACTCATGTTAAATTAGGAAAAACATGGAGAAGAATTATAAAGTGTGAAATAGATTGATTATGGTTACAGTAATAATTGTAAAAACCTAAAATTAAATACTAAAGATAACCTGGTTTTAGACCACAATAAATGTAGAGTTGGGCCTCCTTTGCAGCCACCAATGCATCAGTTCATCCTTGGTAATGACGATTCTCTTACCGTGGGTCACGTAAGTGAGTTTTGATCAAGTCCTGCTTCCACAGAACAGTGTTGCAGTGTCACACAATTGTCGTCGATGGCTGCTCTGCATGAAACACACAGTATTTTCCTTACGCGATCGCGGACGTAGAGATAGACACATCCCACAAACTGAGTCACGGTGGGGCGCATAGATGAAGTAGAGTGTCAGTGAAAGGTGGGAGGATTAACACAACATTAGACCAGAAAACACTTCATGTACCCTCTCTTCACGCAAGAGCCTCAAACATATCACAGGACGATCACACCTGCAATCAGCGAACATATTTTTTTCTGCATGCTGAGATAGCTGTCAGCGAACATTTCCTCAGTAATTTCGTTAACAATGAATAATTTGAACATTATATCCAGGGCGGCACTAGGGGTGGTTAAGGGGGCTGGAGCCCCGAATGTTTTTCCAAAAGCCCCAAATCTTTCAGGTTTGAGGTTTCTGTGCTGCGCGTTTTAAAGAGAAGTGCGCACATTTACTCACGCGATCAGCTGGTGATATCAAAATAAAAGCGCAAGGGTTTATCTTAGAAATTAGTACAAAAGTATTGTCATTTCCCTGTTGTGTAAAGTAACTAATAAAAATTGTAATTTATATTAGAGTGCATTTGTTACAATACTGTCATATGAATAATTATATAGGCCTAAAACATTATATTATTGTAATAATTGTTTGGCATCCTAAAATACAATGTAGACTGAGACTCTATATCACAACTAAAAAGATGTTTGAGCCCTCTTTCATGACCAGGTACAAGTCAATGCTGTTTCTTTGGTCAATTTGCACTCTGTACATGGGTGAAGCTCTCAGTTTTGAGCTTCCAAAGTGCACCAGATTGATGCATTTAACCTTAAAATACACAAAAATTTCTTCCGGGGGGGTATGCCCCCGGACCCCCCTAGATGATGTACACCCAACATAGTTTTACTAATTCCACTAGGATATAATGTACATTTTATGAACTTTAACAAAGAATGCAACAAAAAAGTTCCTTTCATGTCATAATTAAAATGTCATTGGACAAATATAGATTTGGGCTAAGCCCTGAATGTTTACAATGTCTGGCTCCGCCCCTGATTATGTCCACAAATAATTCACATAGCCTACTAAGCAATAGCCAGTACAAATTAGGCTATAGCCTATAAATTGTTAACCACAAGACGATTCTTGATGAATCAAAAAAACAAAAAGTTAGCTATGAATATTAGCCTAGAAAATGCTGCCCTACCAAAATTTGTGATTGCCCCCCCAGTTCAGCAAGCCTAGTACCGGCCTGCTGTGAAGTTGGAATTTTTGACTATAAGTCTGACAAGTCTATAGTTGACTTCTAAGACTTAACACACAAAATTACAACACATCTTTATTCAGTTAAAAAATGACGTGACACTCAGTTTAAAGATAAAAAAAAAATGAAAGACTCATCCTAAGGAATTAATCACAAATTCGTTTTAAGTTTGCAGCTTTTTTAAAATTAATATTATTATTATTAGTAGTAGTAGTAGCCTATTACAGACACGAGCTGCGAAAAAATCCTTAAAGAGAGAGGGCGGCTGGTTGAGCGTCCAGAGAACATCAATAGCAACCAGTCAGGATCACGACATAAAGAGAAACCCACCTAAAAAACGTGAATCATACAAAATAATAGTCATAATATTAGGCCTATATTAATAATAATAAATTTATGTAGCCTATTTTCTTGCAGCGAGAGTTATTATAGAACGCTTATACTCGCGTCTCAGCAGTGGCAGGCTGGGCTAAGCGTCATTTTCCCGCCAGTTGAGATGACGGTCATTTGACTGCTTTAATTGAGATAACCCACCTAAAACGTGAATCATACAAAAGAATAGAGTCATAATATTATATTTAATAATAATAAATTATGTATTTCCATGCAGCAAAGTAACACAGAACGCGTTATATCGCGTCTCAGCAGTGCTGGCTGGGCTAAGCGTCATTTTCCGCCAGTTGAGATGACGGTCATTTGACTGCTTTAATTGAGATCAAACCCCCTAAAACGTGAATCATACAAAAGAGAGTCATAATATTATAATTATAATAAAAAAATTATGATTTCCATGCAGCAAAAGTAATAGGCTACAGAACGCGTTATACTCGCATCTCAGCAGTGGCAGGCTGGGCTAAGCGTCATTTCCCACCAGTTGAGATCACGGTCATTTGACTGCTTTAATTGGAGATAAACCCATCTAAAACGTCAACCATACAAAATAATAGAGTCATAATATTATTTAATAATAATAAATTATGTATTTTCATGTGCGAGAGTTATTAGAACGCGTTATACTCGCGTCTCAGCAGTGGCAGGCTGGCTAAGCGTCATTTCCCAGTTGAGATCACGGTCATTTGACTGCTTTAATTGAGATAAACCCATCTAAAACGTCAACCATACAAAGAATGGAGTCATAATATTATATAATAATAAAAAATTATGTATTTCCATGCAGCAAAGTAATACAGACGCGTTATACTCGCGCTCAGCAGTGGCAGGCTGGGCTAAGCGTCATTTTCCGCCAGTTGAGATCGCGGTCATTTGACTGCTTTAATTGAGATAAACCCATCTAAAACGTCAACCATACAAAAGAATAGAGTCATAAGATTATATTGATAATAATATAATTATGTATTTCCATGCAGCGATAGAAATAGGGAACGCGTTACACTCTGCCAGCCACCGCTGACAGATCTGCCAGAATCAAGACTGTCAGCTGCCACCAGCGCCACTGGCAGGTCACGTGACCTGCCTGAATCAGACTGGCAGCTGCCACCAGGTCACGTGACCTGTCAGTGGCTGCTACCGCCAGCCAGTTGAATTGAACCCCCACTCCAGGTGAGTAATTAATGACAGAAATTTTATTTTTGGGTGAAATAACCTTAATTATTTGTTGAATGTGTGCATGTTGGTTTATGGCCAAACAAATGAATCATATATGCGGGTGAAACGAAATTCGACTTGCTAGTTGTGTTGGGGCCTGTCATAACATTGGTATGTAAACCAAAATCTTTTCCGGGTACGATGTAACATTTTATCACGATGAACAAACTGATAGTAATGTGTGAGTTGTAAGGTTAGGCCTACCTTTGTTTGACTTTGGTCCACCCTGAAGGCCCATCGACCGGGAACATTGACATTACTGGAGCTCTTGAGGTTTGAGATGTAGTTTACTGTGTCATAACCAGGGGTTAAATTGGGCCGGGGCCGTCCGGGGCTGAGCCCCAGCACATAGGCTTACCAGGGCTTGACATAGGCCTACGCTTGTCCGGGAATGCGGGACAAGTGGATTTTTTTGATGTAAAAGATAATTTTACTGGCCTGACCAGATAAGTAGCTTGATTAAAATGTCAATAACAACCAAAACGCGTGAATGATTCATTTAGCTTAAGTGGCGATAGTGGTAGTGGATAGTAATATATGTAGCCTAATATATTGTCGGTGATAGCCTATTGCGCTGTTGAGGCGCACGAAACCTCTCGAGGAGAATTCAAAACAAATGAGCTCTGCTCACACAAAGAAACTCAATTATGATGCTGCAATAAAAATTCAATATGTGGCGGTTTTTATAGCTTGCTATTTACGATATATAATAAAGTTAAGCATCACCCGACCGAAATTGCTGAATTCCTGAATATCACCTTGATTGAAATTGACACTAATTTAATACAACAGTTCAATAAACAAGTAGTTAATATTAATCACTTACGTTTTAAGTGCAATATTTCCTGTTTTTTGTTCTATTGTAGCAGCGAAAATAGTTCCAAACAAAGCAGAACCAGCGCATTTCACAGCCGTTTCGAATGATTCAGCATTTTGAACGAATCGTTTGAATAAATGAATCAGTGGCTCACTCTATGCTCACTCATTAAGATGGTCACTTGCCGCCATCTACTGGCGGTTTAATTTCATGTTTAAAAGTATAAATTTCCCACCAACATTTTTTATTGTATATTCAAAAATATTTAAAGAATCTCATAACATTATTAAATGCAGTTGTACTTTTTCAGTGTAAATTATTTAATTTGGTAACAGCCCTATAGAGTGTCTTATTATTTTAATTTATCAAATGTAAGAATTTGAAATAAAAGATTAAACATACATTTAATTAGATTGGGGGAGGGGGGAAATGCCATTTATAAAGGTTAATTATTATTATTATTATTATTATTATTATTAATTAATGCAGGAATTATTACTATTATTATAATGTAAGGAATATTAATAAAATACCCCCAGGGTAAATAACATAAATATGCAGATTTAAATCACTGCTGATAAAACACTGATGAGAATGTTGCTTACTTCAAAATACATTTTTACAACGCACAAATAGACACGATCCCTGTTTTATAGTTTATTTAAGGCCGTTTCTACGGCGGTATTTTAATGGCAAACGTCGAGAGAGCATCCAAGTGATGCGCGAGCACAAATGACTTTGCTCTCGATCAGATACATGCGCGAGCTCAAACTCAAAATCTTTTTGCATCAGATATCAGCGAAAGCATGACTCGCGACAACACTCGTGAAAAGAATGTGCTTTTGGGTCGAAATTGTCACCTCGCTGCACGGATATAATGCAAATAAAACATCCAGTTTATGTTGATTTGAGTTAAATAAGAAGCGAACTGGCGCTGAAACGAGTTGTTTTTGGAATGTTATGGCTCGTGTAAGTTAGTCTTCAGACATCGCTTGACTCTTCTTTCCAGGGAAATCACTAGCAAAATGCACACACACATTATATATGCACAAATATACAAACATTAATGAACTTCTTTTAACTCAAAGAGGAAAAAAAAACGAAATGAGGGCAGATTCGAACCACTGATAATCAGAGCTCGGCTGGATCTCTGACTCTATTGACAAGAATTCTACCACGAGACCATTAGGAAATACGTAAATTGAATACGGATTTATCTAAAATATAATATAGATTGTATAGGCACTAGGCACCCACCAGCTGAAACATAAATCGGCGCCTATGCTCTTATATTTGATACTGACACAAAGGAGAAGGCACAGGCCTACAGAAAGAATGTATTGTCTTCAGATGTAGCTTTCACACTACCAGCATCTATAGAATGATTTGGATCAGACTTCCAAGAGACTGCCATTCACTTCAAATATAAATAAACTTAAAGTAAACATGAAGCAGCATTCAAACTTATTAATACTGGAAGATTAAAATACGAAAATATTACCATCAACTGCTATGTTGTAAAGTCTTGATTTTACCGAATAATCGCTCTTTCTCGTGTCTTCAGATGTTGTCTCCCCCTCGTGGTGAGCAAAGGAACAGTCTCAGTCTATCAAATTTATGTCAGTATTTCGAGACAAGACACCCATACTAGGAGAAGTGTCTTTAAAAAAAAAAAAAAAAAATTTCAACAAAAGGCAAAGCAAGTTACAGTTTAGTATTTGTATTCTTACATGCTATGGTTAATGAAGGTGAATGAATGAGACGAACAGTTTTACTTTCAGTTAAGAACTAATTTTAAACTTCTGCAGCTGACACTTGATAACAGCCTTTGACACACACCATGATGGGGCAAAAAAGCAGCAGACATTAAAGAAATAGTTCAATAGAGTCTGGTTTATTTTATAAATTCATAAATTTTGATTAAAGTAAAGTGGGAATGTAAAAGGAGAAAATTTGAATAACTTTATTAGTCACACTTTCAAATATTAAAATGGATGCAAAAACACCATTAAATGTATGATGATGCAACTGATATCCATACAACTACATTTAAAATCTTCTAAATTCATACGATAGCTTTGCGTGAGAAAAATCATTGAACTGAACTTGTGGATCCTATCAGTCTGATTCATTAATGAATCATTCAGACCAGTTCTGTTTCATTTAAAATAATCTTTTTTTTTTAAAAAAACACATATTGGTCACACTGAAGAAATCTCATAAACATGCAAAGAAACCTATGCAGAAAATTTAAGGAAGTTATTGTAAAATTTGATACTTGATTTGAACTTTAAAAATTTGTCCACATGGGAAAAAAGTCATAAGTATCTCTTTTATAAAATTTTTGTGCCCGTTTTAATACAAATAAAAGGTGCAGTGTGTAAATTTTAGTGGCATCTAGCGGTGAGGTTGTGAACTGCAACTAATGCCGCACACCCCTCCCTTTCGGAGAAGCTACAGTGGCCGTCTGGCCGACATGTTGTCGTCTGAGAGAGCAGAGAGCAGCTTGTGTGAAGCAATGAGGTTTCTTCTTACTTCTAACAAAGAACGGTCTCTGCTTCTAATAAACCAGACGACTACTACTACTACTACTACTACTACTACTACTACTTCGTGTGTATTCAACGTAGTGATGATGCAAGCTGCCTCTAAAAACACGAACAATTTAGAACAACAACATAGTGACGAAACACGCTCTGTAGAGCGTTTGTCCGTTTAGGGCTGCTGTAGAAACATGCTGGTGCATAATGGCGACTTGACATGGAGAGTGGACCCGCGGTGTATGAGATAGAAATGACTCATTCTAAAGGTAATAAAAACATAATGGCTCATTATGTACCACTGAAAACATAGTTATGTATATTATATTGCATTTCTGTCAATAGATCCTCACAAATTTTGCACCTTTAAATGAAACCACATAATGTAAAACTGGGGTCTTAATTCTTCACATGATCAGTGGGAATGGGATATTTTCTGTCAGATGCTAAGTGAACAGGACTGTTTTCTTTCTTTCCTGAAGGACACTGAATTTATGGCGTTATCTTTTGCAGTTTTCTTAACTTCAGCTTTATGTTTCTTGGCAGACTGTACTTGACCAGCTCCTGTTTTATCTGAAACAGACGGACAGACAGATCAAACTTTCCATGAATGATCTATTAGCACTGTATTTTGTGTAAATATTCCTAGTCAGTGTGACGTACTTGCTGTAGAATCGCAATGTTTTCATACTGTGTTAGATCAAAAACTGCGGAAATTCTCACTCGAAGTCCAATGATGTATTCTAAAGGGAAACACACACACAGACACCTAAAATACTCATATCTGTTGACATTAATCATACAAAAACATTACATGGGGTTACATGAAATCAAAACAAAAACAAAACCTACATATTATTTATTTCTAGAAAGACAAGACTTCTTACTTTTAGAGGTGCTGTTTCCACTGTCCACCCTGAAGGCCCATCGACCGGGAACATTGACATTACTGGAGTTCTTGAGGTTTGAGATGAAGCTCCCGTTGATTGATCCAGGAATCACAAAGTGTCAAAGGAGTTTACTGTGTCATAACCAGCCTGAGAGTATGTAAAAACATTCATATAAACAGTGTATATGTATAGTATGCTGTATACTCTAGTCAATAAAACATTTTATTTCTGATTAATTTACCTCCACCGGATGTCCCGTTACAGCAATATTACCATAATTCATCAGAATAAATGAAAAATTACTGCCTGAAATTAAAACCACTTGAAACGATGTTTCCTAAAAAGATTGAAATAAGATAATAACTTTAAACTTAGCATTCACTGTTCATCTTTTTTTATGAGCATTACTGACCAACCTTGTTATTTTTAGTGTTTTAATTTATTATATATTTTTTGTTACTTTTTTGTGTACTAATGAGTTCAATAAAGTATTCTGAAATTGAACTGAATTGAATACACATTTCAGAAGTATATCGCTCTTACTGTGCTGGTATTGGGAAAGTAAGTGACTTTATCCCACGTTGCAACAAAGACCCAAGAAGCGTTGAAGGTCAGATTTGGGAAATGCTTGTTTATATCCAGAGTGGCGCGTGTGAGAACACTTCCATTAGTGTACTGATGATATGAAACCACTCCTCTCGCACGGTTGTCAAGGTTGGTCCAGAGACCAGCAATTATATCTTGGCCTTCATAAGCAGGAAAGAGTAGGAACAAACTGTGATGAAGACTGGTTGAATGTGAGATGTCCATTATTATTAACCTGGAGCATGAGAAATATTGTCAAAATCACAGCCACAGGATCACAGGTGACTTTATAAAATATCCGCCGTACATATTTAGACTTAGAATCAAGATGGAATCAAATTCTTACATAAATCTGCTGGTATCTGCGACCAAAGAACAGAAATGGACTCAACAGTGGAATAACTGAGGAGCTTCCATCATCACAGCAGCGTTTCTCGTGTCTCCTGATGAGCCGAATGGGTAGAATATTCCTGGTGCTGCCAAGAGAAAAAAAATTCTGACATTTTTGTTTACATTTCACACTGATTTATGAGCTTATGCTTGAATCTGGCTGTGATCTGGAGATGATGATGCCCTCTACCACCATTTTTGATCTTCTGACTGAACTATTCCTTTTTGGGGCCACTTGCCCTTTAAGACTTCAGTGTGATTTGGTGACAGCATTGGAAATTATCAAATACCCTTGTGTTTTTCAAAACTCGAAATGACAACAGGTGGTTTGGTTAAAAGAAAGACTTTGCAAATTTAATGTGTGTATCTGCTAATAGTTGATCTCTTACGAGTACACTAACATATAGACAAACTTGTTTATAGACATGAACAAAAAGAAAAATAAAATTACATTTTTAATATAAAATTACAACTTACATTAAAATGACAGAAACCATTACATTTGCTGCAGCTGTGCACGAGGAAACCTGGGTTTAAGTTTCAGGCTTTCTCAAGCCTACATCAAAGTTTGTTCACAAACTTTATCCTCTACTTGAAATTACTATTCATATTATACACTTCTGGCATGGGAACATGTGGAAGCTTGTTTCCACCATGGAATAAAAAATAAGAATGGTAATTACGATTTTTATCTCACAATTCTGACTTGCGTAATAATATAAACTTGAAATTGCTTGTTATAAAGTCACAATTGCATTATATAAAATCGCAGTTTCTTGTTACCAAGTCAGAATTGCGTGATATAAAGCCACAATTGTGAGTTATAAAGTCAATTGCATGATATAACATCAGAATTGCATAATATAAGTCACAATTGTGCTATAAAGTCAGAATTGCATGATATAACATCAGAATTGCATAATTTAAAGTCACAATTGTGCTATAAAGTCAGAATTGTGTGATATAAAGTCGCAGTTGTGAGAAAAAAATGTCAGAATTGTGAGATAAAAAGACACAATTATCTTTTATTTTTTATATTTAATTTATGATGTTGAAATTTGTGATGCAGCAACTTCCATTTTTATTACAGATATTTTTCAGTAATTTCCCACTAAATTATGATTTTGTTCTCTGGAACTTTATTCGCAAATGTTTTGTGCGATATTCCAGTTTTGCATCTTTGGATGGAAACATAGCTAACAGCTTTAACTGGCAATATGACCATGGTAAGTGGCATAATATGGCTCAGTGTGCATTACACAATTTTAATGAAAATATGTATTAAATCCCAAATTAATAGGGCTGAGCAAATGGGTAGAACTCTTTACTGCCTAGTACTTCAGAAATCCCTTTAAAAGGTATACATGTGAATTAAACATGGCACAATGGCCTTTATCATCACAGTATGCTAATGCCTATCTAGTGCGAGGGATTCATCAATATGCTGATTGAGGACTGTTGGACACTCCAGGCACAGGATGGTTCTGTCTGGAGAGACAGAGTCGTTTACACCTCAACACACCTCATCTGTACCATTTGCTTCACATGACATATATGCTTTCAACTACATGCTATTTATCTACTAGTGTTTTCTAACTAACTAGGTCATGTTTGGTCTCATCTGACAGCTTATAAACTGAACTGAATGGTAGTGTACTTAATGGAGACATTGAAGTATCCTAATGTACAATCTAGGTATTGCTTAAACATGCATTGAGGAGTATGCTAATGTACTTCTCCCCCTCTTGATCACCACCCATTTGCCATATCTTGTGGTTTCCTGTCAGTTGGTTTTGGTGTTGGTATTCCACTCATGTATAACAATGCTTTGCTCAGGGTATAAGAAGGAAAGGTAACTGTTGTTCTGGGAGAAAAGGCTTTAACCCTGCCGCTCCCGCACACCGATGCGTAACCTCTTAATACAAGAAAGGCTTTTAAGGCCTCTTCTGCACAGCAGTGCATTATTCATTACAACTAAGTTTTCTATACAGTATGTTGTTCCATTCTGCTGTCTGTATATTTAAACATGTAACTTAATAAATAACTTTACCTGCTTTAAAGGTTTTGAGAATCTTTCCTTTTGTAACTGATAATGTTGAAAGCTAAATTGATTGTAACTTTCGTTATCTAAAGGTTCAGGTTAAATCCTACGTTTCCCTATCAGTTCTAAGAAAGACTTTTACCTTTAATGAATAAGAGGTAAAAATAACAACAACTTTAATGGAGTCAAATTAATTATATTGGAGTCAGATAAATAACTGAATTATGCACGTCATCCTTCAACTGCTTTTTTCCGATTATTGGTTCAAAATAGCAGCGTAAGCTTCCAGCCTTACATAGTTAATAATTAAAGTATCTTTAATTCTCATTATATGTTGACAATTGCAATACAGCACCACCTCATCAGCACTGTGAAGTCCAATTCTGAGTTTGATGAAGATGTGAGCGGTTTTTACAATCGCATAACTGCGGTAATTCTGACGTGAATATTTACTATTCATTACCTGTCAATGGCTTTGTAGTTGCTGTTGTTGCTGTTGTAGTAATGCCTATTAAAGAAAAAAAAAGTATTAAAGTCACCATGAAATCAAAATTTTGATCAAAAATCAAAATTTTATAAAAGATTTATCCATGCACAGCATTTTTTTTTTTTTAAAAACTCTTAATTAATCAAAACAAATCTCGCTCCCTCTTGCAGGCCAAAGTATATTTAAAAATATACCTGAACTTTACTTAAAGGTGCTAAAGAGGATGTTTTGTTTTATACATTTTTGCAATATTACTTGAAACTGTCTTTACTAACTGATAAAAGACTATTTATTAGGTGCACTGAAAGGAATAATATTAGTGCACGAGGTAGGGCCTTAAAAACTTCATCGCGTAAACGATTGGCCCTCTGGCTTGTCAATCACTGCCATGACGTTCCTTGTGAGAGACGTGCGCGGCTGCGCGCTCCAGTAACTTTCCACACTCTACAGGCGCCACATGCAATGTTTTTGTCAGGAGACAGGAGTAACAACTGCAGATTATGAGTTACCTGCGGTGAGTCCGACATAATGAATCCACTAACACGACACAGCGAATGCCGGTGGTAAACAAACACTCGTGTTCCAATACTCGTGCACGAGTTTTGGGAGGCGTTCCCTCAAAAACTCTAACTAACAGTCTTTGGTTTCTCAGTCGACGAAAAGATCCTCTTTAGCACCTTTAAGTACACTTAATAAAATGAACTTGAAGTAAACTTATTTTTTTGTAAGGGAGTCACCTACTTCATGTCTCTAAAACTGTCAGTGGAAACAAGAAGGAATTCTAATTTTGAAATGCTAGATTCTGTCTTTCAACAGTATGATGACATTGCAACAATCCTCTCAGATAATAAAGACTATGACAAAGTAGGGAGTATTCGCAAGAATATTCTTAAAACCATGGTGGTTTTAAACAAATGGACTTCACATGCTCTACAAAATAGTGACAAATAGTGACTCCCAAACTACATCAGTTAAATATAATTGATGATAATGAAAGACAAGCTGTGATCGATGCTGTCAAAGTGCTAGTTTATGAGTTGGGTTTGATGAAGAAAACCTACAGCTGCTGCCTGCACAAAATGCTTCTTTTCAAGACCATTCAATTAAACACAAATAAAACAAAACTTTTTGTTGTTGTTGTTGTTGTTTTGTTTTTATCTAACGGGGAAGCAAGTGGAAAAAATACCATATTAACAGAGAAGCATGCAGAAGCAGTGAACGTACAGAAAAAATGTACGTATATTTTTGTCTTTGGGCTTTTGTGAGCGGGAGGGAACAAAACGTGAATGTTGCAGGTGGGAGTGGGAGAAGGTAACATATATTTTAGAATATGTTCTAAAGAATTTTCGCAGGAGTGGGTCTGAAAAATCCAAACCACGCAGTTCTCTAATTAGATAAGTGGTAAGTGAGTTACAGTTACACAAGCTAAATTCATAGACATACATCACTATTCGAATAGATCCATAGAAAAAAAATTATGTCGAATAATGAAGCAAAAATACCCTAGAAACGGTCATTGCTGATTATATAATTTGGATCGTGAGTAGTAGTGATCGTGAAGTGGAGTAGTTAAGGTCCCGCCCATACTCCCGTAGCCTCAATTGCAAGAACAACTGTCTATGATGATGTTACACCCTGTTTTTAAAGCATCAGATAACTAAATAAAACCTAAATTATTGGGACAACGAACACTTGAGCAATTCTCAGTGTGATAATAACTACCTAAAATGACAGAAAACATCTTTGGGGAAAAACTGCTTGAAGTGTAATTGGATTTTTTAGTTTGGCTTCTGTCCCATTGGGGAAGGGGTGGGGTTTATGACCTATACTGCAGTAAAATGTTTTAGCTTTACTTTTCAAGACGTGTGCGGCACACTTGGAAAGATAAAAAAAATCAATAATGATGTTTGAAAAAATTCTTTTGAGCTGCACAAATCAGGGTATAAGAAAATAGTTGAAAATGGCCATTACTGCTATCAGGGCAATAAATAAGAAGTTTAAATCAACTGCAGGCATTAGTTGGGTCTTGGGGTCACAGAGGATTTTTAGGATATATAGTACATCACAATAGGGATGAAAACATAAACGTTTTGTGCTGACTTTAAATTATAAAACACTTCTAAGGTACATAAAATTGTAGCACAGGCATATGATTAGTCTTCCAACACTTGCAACATTATCACCTGATACTGTGATGTTTGGTGGTGTTTTCTATAAGAATAAACTGTACAAACACCATTAAAAACCTCATGAACTCACTTGATGTTGGTGCAGGTGTTGTTGGAGCAGATGTTGATGCAGATGTTGATGGAGATGTTGTTGATGCAGATGTTGACCAGAGTTGATGTGTAGATGCAGATGTTGTTGCAGATGTTGATGCAGATGTTGTTTGCAGCAGGTGTTGTTGGAGCCAGATGTTGTTGGTGCAGATGTTGTTGATGCAGATGTTGTTGGAGCAGGTGTTGTTGGAGCAGATGTTGGTGCAGATGTTGATGGAGATGTTGGTGCAGATGTTGTTGATGCAGATGTTGTTGATGCAGATGTTGTTGAGCAGGTGTTGGAGCAGATGTTGATGCAGATGTTGTTGATGCAGATGTTGTTGGTGGAGATGTTGTTGATGCAGATGTTGTTGGAGCAGGTGTTGTTGGAGCAGGTGTTGTTGGAGCAGATGTTGGTGCAGATGTCAGATGTTGTTGATGCAGATGTTGTTGGAGCAGGTGTTGTTGGAGCAGGGGTGTATTCCAGAAAGCAGGGTTAACTTACTGTCACATATACCCTAAACTCTCGGTTGATTAACCCAAACCTTGCTTACTCGTGGTATGCTGGTTTCAAAAATGCATCCGGGAGTAAGTTCAGCCAACCCAGAGTATGTTCCCGGTTAACACACAAGACATTCTCAACAGAGCGACGAATCGATGATTCACCATGGAAACAGACGCTAAGAAAAAGCGCGCCATTCTATTCTTCTTCTTCTTTTGTTTAATGGCGATTTACATAACCTACTTGGTGCACATCACCACCTATTGGGTGGTTATGCAATCATTTTTTATTTAATATTGTTTGATGCTAATTATTTAATAAGATATCACATATATGATATGTATTTTATTATAGAAATTATAGCATAGAAAATGTCCTGTTATAAAGGATAAAAAGCAGATCCATGTGTGAGATGACAATAAAATACATTCATATATATAGAATTGAATAACAGTTATATATTGTATAATATAACATTGTGTATATAACTGTAACTATATAACACATTTAGATACATTAATATAACCATATTGATAATATAACACGCATCTGAATTCCTCTTAAACTAACTAACCCTTTAACATAACCTGCTCCGGAGCAGGTTATGTTCAGAGAGCAAGTTGCTATGGCTACTTACATACCCTAAAAGTTACCTCCGTTTTGGAACCGAAAGTTGAGGTTATCCGCTTACTTACTCTTAAACATACCTAGGTATGTCACATAACCTGCTTTCTGGAATACCCCCCTGGTGTTGTTGGAGCAGATGTTGATGCAGATGTTGTTGGTGCAGATGTTGTTGGAGCAGGTGTTGTTGGAGCAGGTGTTGTTGGAGCAGATGTTGATGCAGATGTTGTTGGTGCAGATGTTGATGGAGATGTTGATGCAGATGTTGTTGATGCAGATGTTGATGGAGCAGATGTTGTTGATGCAGAAGCAAGTGTTGTTGGTGCAGATGTTGGTGCAGATGTTGTTGATGGAGATGTTGATGGAGATGGTTCAGATGTTGATGATGCAGTTGTTGTTTGTTTGATGGCTGTTAAAAGAAAATCATTAATTCATAAATAACTGAGTAAAGTTCAATTAACTGTCTACACAATCTACTACATTCTAGATCATACATTTTTAGCAAGTAAAAGGCATTTTAGTATAATTTAGTACAAAACTGTCCACCTTCAGGTTGTCTTTTTGCTGTGGAATCTTTACAGATTTTTAGAAAGAAAACGTAAGAAAAACTTTTATATTTTAGTGATATTTCAAGATGAACATTTCTAAAGCAACTGAGGTTTACTTGATTATCCATACATATTTTTGTTTTAGAAACATCATGTTAAAATGCAAGTTTCAAATATTATACAACATGCTTTTGAAGAACATTTAATCTCTCAGTCATCATTATGTTTTGCACTGCACAATTAAAAATACACAGCTTTGATTATAATACCACATAACCCATATTATTTCATGTGTCAGGCTTTACAAGGTAAAAAAAAAAAAAAAAGTCTTCCAGCTTCCAGCATTACCTGTTGAGACTGTAGTGGTTGTCAATGTGGTGGTTTCTGAAAGAATGAACACAAATAAATACACCATTAAATACCTCATGGGCTCACTTGATGAGTGCCATTTATGCTTCTGTGTTAATGTATTTTGAAGAGCTTGTCACTTGTCACTCAATGCAGGGACAGTCATCAATACCTTTGGTCCTTTTTCTTGGAAAAGAAAGACTGTGCAATTTTAATGTATTTCAAAAGCTTATCTTTTACGTGTACACAGATTATCTCAAAGTTGCTAGACATGAAATAAAAGTCACATAAAATACTTGGATTTGTTGAATGACGTTTTAAACATACACTAAAAATTATTGTAATTTTAACTGTAAAAGACTTTCAAAATGTGACAGTAAAAACCTGTCAATTGTTAACTGTTAAAGGGTAGCTTATTACCGAACCGGTGGCCATTAAATGAACTGCATCCAGCACTATGCTCGTGCTCGCACTCATGCACACACTCCATAGTGATGCGAGCTAGCCTCGGACGGCCAAATCATTCACATAACATACAAGAGACTGGGCTTGATTTATTGTCCCGTTTTTGTTTTTGTCCGTTCTTCACTTAGAAGTAAAAAGAATTTGGAAATACCTTACAGTGATATACCGTTAATGAACATGAGCCTGTCCACGCTGCTGAGAGCAAGGTTTATATGAAGATGTAAATATGTTCTGCACGCTTTCCTTTCAATAACAAATAAACAACAAAAATGACAGTGGTGAGAAAGCAACAGAAAGAAAGCATCTGTGCATAGCGATGTGGATATGTTTGCACCAGTATCATGTCGACAGATGAGGTAACAAAAATTACACTCTTTTAATAGTTTGATATTTGAGACTATAAATTTGAGACTATAGACCAGTGTTGCCAGATTGGAAATGTCCAAGTATCGTACCAGAAGCTCAAAATTATTGTATTTGGAAGAAAATTATCATACATGAGTTTATTTAAGCATAGGTAAATGAACTAAATTAATGATTTTTTTTTTTTTTTTTACAATGGAATGAATCAATATTGTACTTAATTAAGCTAGACAATCACACTATTTTAGCTGCTGTACAGACAAAATTATGTTCCTTCTATCTCTGTAAAGCACAATCTGCATTGTAAAAAGCACTATATAAATAAAGGTGACTTGATGAGTCAAACGTACTGAATACAGCTATTTATCTAGACCAACAACATTTTTGACATGACCTGCAAAATACTACAATATAAATAACTAGGTATACCTTTAGTGGGAAACAACTGACCTAAAAGTATTGCGGAAGCAACATTAACTTGTACTTATGAGAGAGTCATTCGCCATGATGATTGGCCGAAAAGACGTAACATGAGATGAAATGGAAGTTGTGCCTAACGACGTTCACATTCTCCTTACAATCATGACGTAGACAATCCACAGCTAAAATGAGTATAAGCCGATTATAACGACCATCATTTGAAGTGTCACAAATTTCTGAAATTATCGTACATTATGGAATTTTTTTCATTATTGATTGTACATCGTACAGAGGTCAAAATTATCATACAAATACAATAATTATTGTACATCTGGCAACACTGCTATAGACTATATAGATCTGGCTATGTGAGACTATAGTTTGAATGAATCCCTGATATTACAGTACAGAATGGCTCTTTCGGCATTATCCAGAACATTGTATAAGCATTTATTTCATGTGTCATAGAACGGAAGAAAGGTTCTCAGGAGCACATGTAAACGTCACATTCTTTTGATTTTCCCGGCAAAAAAGTCCATCCCATAAAAATCAGTCTACAGGCTTTCATAGTCAACATAGGAAGTTTGAAGAAGGTCTCGTTTTTTAAGTTTAGTTACACACTGTTCACTTATTGGTAGGGGGGTGTGACGAGACAGGTAGCTCACGAGACGAGACACGAGATTGAGTTCACGAGAACGAGACGAGATTTTTACACACTATTTTTAAGAAATTCTCAAAGATGAAATACATGATCTGCAGGTGTATTTGAAAAGTTTTAACCAATCATCTTGTAATTAATGTCATTTCAGTTCTACTTTCTGAGTGTGAATTATCATATGCAGTAAAAGACAACAATACTCAAGCACTGTAAAACGTTTTGCCGCAAACTGACTTCTCTCCTGTAAAGTCTCTTCAGACCTTACTGTACATGAATTATGAGCTTCTACAACTTTTGACCTCCTAACTGAACTCCTTTCCACAAATTGATCATAGAAATAAAGAGTATAAATAAAAATGGTAAAACTTTACAATAAGGTCTCATTTATTAACATTTATCTCATTAATGTATTAACCAACATCAACAATGAGCAATATCTTTGCTACAGTATTTATTAATCTTTGTTAATGTTAGTTGAACATAAAAATAGTCATT
The DNA here is from genome assembly GCA_028476615.1 of Culter alburnus. Classification (NCBI taxonomy): domain Eukaryota; kingdom Metazoa; phylum Chordata; class Actinopteri; order Cypriniformes; family Xenocyprididae; genus Culter; species Culter alburnus. Next base: position 20,394 of record JAOTNS010000629.1, read on the forward strand.
CATGGTTAGTTCATGATAGTGCATTAAGTAATGTTAACAAATACAACTTTTGATTTTAACAATGTATTAGTAAATGTTTGAAATTAACATGAACTAAAATGGTGTAGAAGTATTGTTCTTCCTTAGTTCATGTAAAGTTAACTAATGTTAACTAATGAAACCTTATTGTAAAGTGTTAACATAAAAATAAATAAGTTTTCTTTTAGTCTTAAGTGCAATCAATAAGTGCAACCATAATCAAAGCACTCTCAATATTCAAAGTGCAAATAGAGACTACATTTTTCTTTAAGCATGATACAGAGCTGAGAGATGCTTACAACTACACAGCCGAGCCTAAAATAGCTTTCATATTGAGAGATATTTGCATGCATCAGGCGTACTCTGTGAATAGGGAGCTATGATAGGGAGCGGCAGCGACCGTTATCCAACTGAATTAAATGGTTTTTAATTTCTATAAAGCGCAAAACGACAGTGGAGGCGTAAATGTAGTGGTGGCATATTCTTTCCTAATTTCACCCTCACACTATCATGAGACTGCTTTTCGCCTTGTTGAGAAATCTTGTCACAATTTAATCTCGCGAGATCTCGTGACACGAGATCTCGTCACACCCCTACTTATTGGCAATAAAAAAGGGATTAATACATGATTTTTTTTTTTAAAATATAGCTCCTTTAACAGTAAGTTTACAGTTAACAGTTACTGAATATACAGAAAGAATTTAATCATCTAACCTTACATTTTGTGAGTTTACAGTAAAATACTGTAAAATGTACAATGTCTTAAGTAAAAAGAACAATTCATCTTATAATTTCCAGTGAAAAACCAAAAACTGACATTCCCAGAATTCCCTGTGTGATGTGTCACATTTGATGGTTTTTATTTTTATTAAGTTTTGTTATCATTTATTATTATCAATATCATTAGGGTTTTATGTTACATCGTATGTTGTTAAATGAATATTTATTGCTTTATTTTTGCGTCATGATGGTAGTTTTGTATTTTTGTGCATGACATTGTGTGCTCCTTTATATTATTCCCTCAGCTTGTGGAAAAGCTGCTTGTGATAAACTTCATCATGTGTCTTTCTTTTTACCAGCAGTGTTATTATGGTGAATGACAGTATGTGTAAAAAGTACACATGGCAACATGGCAGCAGAAAAGGGCTGTTGGATTTATGGGTTTTAAAAAAAAAAATTAAACTGTAAAATGTTCAAGTCGTTCTATAAATATGTTTACATTTTACTGTATTTTTTTACTCAATTATTCTGGCAAACACAGCAACCAGTTTTGTTTTGTTTTTTTTCTGTGAAAATGACAGAATTGTTTTTTTTTTTTCTTTACAGTGCATTCATTAAAAAAAAAAAAATCACACAAAACATTACATGGGAAACATCTATTTCTAGAAAGATAAATCTTTTACCTATAGAGATGTTTCCACTATCCACCCTGAAGGCCCATCGACCGGGAACATTGACATTACTGGAGGTCTTGAGGTTTGGAATCAAGCTCCCGCTGTTTGATCCAGGAATCACAAAGTAGTCAATGGAGTTTACTGTGTCATAACCAGCCTGCACAAAAATGAAAAACAATTTATATATTATTTCAACAGTACACTTACTGTTATATAGAGAATAGTAACATTTTGCTCTTTTACCTCCACCGGATGTCCTGTTACAGCGATGTCACCATAATTCATCAGAATAAATGAAAAATTACTGCCTGAAATTAAAACCACTTGAAACGATGTTTCCTAAAAAGATGGGGGGGATTTTTTAAATAAAATTAAATTATCATGTGTTATTTGCACAACCATTACTCAGTGGCATTATTTTATTTTTTGTTTTTATTGTCACTTCCTATGTGTGCTATTGTGTTCATGCCAAAAAAGTATTTTAAAATTAAAGTGAAAACAGTCACATTTCAGAAGTATATCAAACGTACTGTGTTAGTTAAGGAATAGTAAGCGACTTTATCCCATGTTGCAACAAAGACCCAGGAAGCGTTGAAGGTTAGGCTTGGGAAATGATTGTTTATATCCAGAGTGGCGCGTGTGAGAACACTTCCATTAGTGTACTGATGATATGAAACCACTCCTCTCGCACGGTTGTCAAGGTCAGTCCAGAGACCAGCAATTATATCTTGGCCTCCATTAGCAGCAAAGAAGTCAGGAACATACTGTGATGAAGCCTGGTTGAATGTGAGGTGTCCATTATTATTAACCTGAAACATGAGAAATATTGTCAAAAATCACAGCCACAGGATCACAGGTGACTTTATAACATATCCAACACTCACAGTTAGACTTAGAATCTTACATAGATCTGCTGGTATCTGCGGCCAAAGAACAGAAATGGACTCAACAGTGGAATAACTGAGGAGCTTCCATCATCAGCAGCAGGATTTATTGTGTCTCCTGCTGCTGAGCCGAATGGGTAGAATATTCCTTGTCCTACCAATAAAATGAACAAATAATACAAAGGATTTGACATTTAAATTTTACAGTGATTTTTGAGGCTCATGTTTATTTATGTCATGTGTGAGGAATCTGGCTGCGATAAGTAGTGGGGCGATGATGACCTCTGGTGGTGGACTGGTGTAAGTGTGGATTAATGTCGGCATTCTTGGTAAATATGAGTAAAATGGGTTGTTTATTGTCTTTCATTAAAAATGTCCACAAAAATCTATCCTTTAACTGATGTAAAATTATAACAAAAAAGTAATTGTATAAAATATGAAATAAATATTTCTCCAAAAGGTGTTCCACAATTTTTGTCAACCCTAGAAATTCTTAAAATCGAATGAAGGTATTCCTAATCATACTGTAAATTTTTAAGTGATTAGGAACACTTAAGTAAGTCATGATTTCCTGCTCTAAATATGAGGTGATGCATTAGCCAGATTCTTCATCCATCACTATGGGAGAGACTGAGAATACAGAAATGATGTGTGACAAAAGGTTGTTGATCTCCATAAATCAGGAAGTGGCTATAAGAGAAGAGCTAAACAGTTTAAAATGGCCATTTTTAATTGAGAGTTGATAAAACTTTAAATCACATGAAGATGTTACCCCAGCTAACAGAATTTTGTTATAAGAACGTTCTCTAAATATTCAGTGTTGGTTCTGGGAACGTAAAAAACGTCCAGTTTTCTTGACGTTCCAGGAACGTTTTTATAAGGTATAATGTTCCTCAAACTTTCTTTCAACTTAATTTTAATGTAAAATTCAACATTGTAGGAACGTTGATTTGTAACATTCCAAGAACATAAATTGTCCAGTTTCCTTAATGTTAGTAGAATGTTATTTAAAGGTTAGTATGATGTTCCATAAATGTTCTTTCGTTCATGAGGGTTGGTGGTTGCTTTAGTAGAGCTCTTGACCCCTGAATATTGTAAAGTTGCTTCCTTGTATGCAATAAAGTGGTTTAAACAACTGCTTTTTTCTGTAATTGCTAATTTAAGAAATTGAAATACTGTATAAAAATCAACCAATGTGAAAAATATCATTTGCAACACTGTCATTGTTAACTTTTTGTTTAAAACATTGTTTTGTCTCATTCATACACTCACAGACATCAACATTCAGCATATGAAACACAACAATGGTGACGTGCTTCATGCCAGCATACAAAACATATTCATGCATTTTTTTTTTTTTTTTTTAATTGTCACCATTGTTGAGGTTTGTATGATGAGTTCTGATATCTAAGTGTGTCATTTTTAACTTCTAAATTTTGGACAATCCAATATAAGTCAGTTCAGTGTTAAAAACTTGTTTATATCACATTTGAGTATTATCTCCTTTTCACATAACACTTCAATACCAAAATTAAAGAAAACTACAATAAAGCAGTTGATTAAACCACTTTATTGCAGTCATTTGTCTGTTATTAAGACAAACATGTTGATCTACTTTATCAATGCAGAAATGTTTTCTGAAAACACCTGTGATTGTTGATAAAGAAGCAACTCTATAATACTCAGGGGTCAAGAGCTCTACTAAAGCAACCACCAACCTCCAGGATGGTGACCTCAAACGAAACATCTAAACTTCTGTTAACTCTCAATAAGAACTTCTGTAGATGTGTGACAGAAATAAAGTCAGTCTGGTTAGTAATAAGTGAAGCTGGTAATGCTGTTTGTGGAGTTGTTTAATCAGATCTTCAAAGATTTAATGTCTTTTATCTTCTTTTCATCTAAGGTTGTGGCTGAATACAGTTGTAGTTTGTGTTTTTATTTTTCTTTCTTTCAGTGTTTGTTTACAGCAGGTGTTTGAATGTTTGAAAGAATGTTTCAGGAACATCATACTAACCTTTAAATAACATTCTACTAACATTAAGGAAACTGGACAATTTATGTTCTTGGAATGTTACAAATAAACGTTCCTACAATGTTGAATTTTACATTAAAATTAAGTTGAAAGAACGTTTGAGGAACATTATACCTTATAAAAACGTTCCTGGAACGTCAAGAAAACTGGACGTTTTTTACGTTCCCAGAACCAACACTGAATATTTAGATAACGTTCTTATAACAAAATTCTGTTAGCTAGGACACCGGCCCCACACAAACTGAGGCGAATGGATTGAGTGTAAAAAAAAAAAACAATTTGTGAGAATTTGTGATCTTGTTCTTATAAAGGTCTATATTACCTGCCAGTGTTGATGCAGATGTTGTTTGTGCCCTGGCTGTTAAAGAAAAAGAGAGATAATTGAATTCAGAAACACATATTTGCTTGTTTTTCTTGTCTTTTCTGCATTAAGACTGATCAAACAGATGGTAAACAAATCCTTACTCAGTGTCAGAACTGATATGAACACCAGCAGAATCTGTGAAACCAGAGACAATCTCATGATGAGGTCATGAAGTCAGATATTAGTCCTTCTTCTGTAATCAGAGAGCATTATTAGAGTATCATGCATTATGATAAATGTATTCAAACCAATGTAAGTCTGGTATATCTCTTATTTAAAAACTTCATTTAAAAAAAAATAAATTTATTCCAGTTATTTATAGCCATTGAAAAACTGCCAATATTTAATACTGAATTCTAGATCTAGTACTTTATTTCTGCTACTGCATGTGCTTAAGATGCACACATGCATGTATATCTACAGTATATCTAGTAGAACAGTGAGAATGTTGACCCCCAAAGAATTGAGCTTCCTTAAAAGGTACTGCAGTTGCTGACATTTCTGAAGTATCTCCTCTGTGTTGGAAGTAAATTTCAACAAACTGTCTAAAATTGTGCCCTGGTACTTGTACTCCTCAACCATCTCTATGGGCTTTATGCATGTTACACTGTTTGAAATATGCATCTTAATTTTCACCCAAACATATATAGTAACATACACCATCATATAATTCAGCAGTTGTTTAACTTACTTTTTTGCACCATCAGTTAAATTACCCACACAACCCAGCAAAGGATTATTTTACTCATTTTGGCTGATTCAGAAATGACCAATTCAGCAGGTTGTTTTAAAAGTTGATAAACGGGATACTTGCACTGATCAGACCATTGAATCAGTGAGCAGTTTACTCAAAAACAGCTGCAAACGGATCAGACCAATTCACTAATTAATTGTTCATTTGGATTTGTGGACCGTTTTGACAGGTTCATAGAAAATAATTGTCTCAAAACTAAGATGAATTCATAAATCAGACATTTTACATTGAAAGAAAGATATAAGCCTACCCATTATTATAGTATGTTTTAATTTAACCCATTACAACTGTCTAAGAGAATATGCCTATAGTTTAAATGGAGCCCAAAAGAGAGAAGAGAAAGATTTGACTTACATCAGACGGCCGCTTCTAAGAGATTCTTACACTGCTGTAGGGTGCCTGATGATTTTAAATGTGTCTCTGCCTTGTGCTCAAGGGCAAATCATCTCCTGGAATGGAAGAAAACATATTTTCATTGGAAGACCGCCAATCATTCTTTTTTTTTCACATTTAATTTTACATTTAGAATTTTTTGTAAGTTTACACATCGAGAGTCTATAACAATGTCTGAATGTAGTACTGTAACCAATTTATTACTTAATATTGGTAACACTATACAACAGTCTCATTTGTTAACTTTTGTTAATGCATTAAACAACATGAACTAACAATGAGCAGTATATTTTTACAGCATCTATTAATCTTTATTAATTTGTTAGTTAAAAAATGTCCTGTTCATGTTAGATCACAGTGCATTAACTAATGTTAACAGATACACCATTTGATCTTAAAGGTTTAAAAAGTTTAACTAAGATTAGTAAAAGCTGTAGAAGTATTGTCCATTCTTAGTTAACTAATGTTAACTAATGAAACCTTATTGTGAGGTTAACATTTAATGTATATGGATTTACTTTATTTAAGAAATGAAATTAGATTATTCATGTCAGTAACACTTATGGTCCAATTCTCACTATTAACTAGTTGCTTATTAGCATTCATATTACTAGGATATTGGCTGTTTATTAGTACTTATGAAGAACATATTAATGCATAATTCTGCATGACCATATTCTACATCCCATAATCCTACCCAATACCTAAACTTAACTATCTTACCAACTATTAATAAGCAGTAATTAGGAGTTTATTGAGGCAAAAGTTGTAGTTAATAGTTAGTTGATTGTGGGAATGTGTGTATCTCTATGTTTGAGACAGAAAATGAGCTGAGTTCCTGTTGTGACATTACTTTTCAGCTTTTAATGTTTCCAAAGAAAAGAATACGCAGGTTTATGTCAACATTAGTTTCATTTCTTAACCTGACAGAAATGTTAAAAGAATTTAAGTTTTGCGAACAGCATCTGCTGATTCATTAATCATTCTAATAAAGTACCTTGAACAACTAGCCACAATCTCCTTGACTCTCTTATGACCCAAAAAAAGAGAAAACTGTTTATTAGAATATCATATTAGCTTAGATATTGAATGGAAAACAGCAGCTGTATAGGAACAAACAGGGAAGAGTACCTGAAACCACAAGCATGCACAGAATGAGGATAAAATATCCACATAGTGAATGTAGGTAGTTTCCCAGAATGTACATCCTTATACATACATTCCTAATGTTTGGGGTGGGTAAGATTTTAAAATGCTTTTTAAATAAGTTTCTTTTGCTCAGCAAGGCTGCATTTATTTGATGTTTGATATTTTGCCATCATTTATCTGTATTCACTGGTTATTGTTCATCAGTACTTTATAAAAGTCTGCCTTTTTGAGTTTCTGTAAATAATGAGACCTGAGAGGTGAGAACAGCATTGTTGAGATTTGCATGTTAATAATTCATCTCTGTGCTGCATTACGGAGTTGCTGCCAAACCACCTCACAGTCCAACACAATCACTGAGAAAGAGCACAGATACAGGAACAACTAACACACAACGACTGATCAGCATTTGAGTTTACTTCAATTTAAAACATTTTGTTTACTACTTTGATGATGTAAAATGTTTACCATTCTGTGTGGATAATTCCAAGTAAAGAGACTGAGTGAATCCAACATAATGCAAACAAGCCATTTAAAATTTCCAGTCATTTCCAACAAAAATGTATCCGTCTCCCAGCATGAACCATGTGTGACCACTTGCCATCTTATGAAGTCAGGATGAATCTGTTCCTCTAACGCAGGGGTTCTCAACCCTGGCCCCAGGTCCACTTTCCTGCAGAGTTTTGCTCCAACCCTAATCAAACACACCTGAACAAGCTAATCAATGTCTTCAGGATTAATAAACATGTGAGTTTGGTCAAGGTTGGAGCTAAACTCTGCAGAAAGTGGACGTCGAGGGCCAGAGTTGAGAACCCCTTCTCTAACCTCATCATTTTATATTTATACTTGGCGAAAGATTGTTTATGCATGTTAGTAATTTTAATAAATGCAAAGATCTTGTATCATATTTCTGCTGCTGCCATTTTAATATAATCAATAAACTACCTGAGGCCTTGTGTTACTGTGATTTTACCGTAAGTCAATTCAGGGGTTTTCCCACTTTCTAGCCTGAATACATCTGTCATGATTTAATACATTCAGACAGACTGGCACATAAAAAGCCGAGATCCAATTTTCTTTATCAAAGTATTTTCATCTATTGTTTTAGATTTAGAGGAGTCATAAGTCGAGTGTTGCAGTCTGACAAAACAAAAGCCATTTACAATTTCCATTTTTCTATCTCCATTTCTATAATTTTGAACTATGAGTTATTAACCTTCTATGGGACTAATTATGAAATCACAGCTGAAAACTAAATAAGTGACTTTATATTTTACATATATTTAAGACTGAAATCAATTTCCAAAATTATTTTCTACATCTGACCTTTTTTTTTTAGGGTGCAGTCATTTATAACTATATTGGTTTTATAAACAAAGCCCAGTTCCACGCTGGATTTACAGATCGTTTGAAACGATGGAGCGGTCACAGCAATAATGATCCCGGTCATGAGTCGGAACCGCAGGCTGTAAGTAAAACTGCATCAAATGTCTGTTTTGTTGGCAGTCGGCTCGTAAGTGCATATAATGTAAACAACACGAACGTATAATGAATCAAAAGTTATCCATGGATAATGCGATGGTGTATTGTGTGTGTTTAAATACATTTGTTTAACTGACAATCGATAGCTTCGCTACGCCAAAGCTGCGCGTGCTCCTGACTCTTTAGCTCCGCTCACACGGCACGCCTCCAGGAGCTCAGCTGTTTTCGGAAAGACTCGGTACAGCATATCTGTCTTTTATAAATCTGATAAAACTAAAGACTCTTCGGAGATATGAAGGATGCTATACTACTCTATAGGTACTCAAGATTAACATGAGATTGGCCGAAACTGTGTGTGTTATGTACCCTTTAAATGAACCAATTCAAATGGAAAACAAATATTCTCAGGTTATGTAATCCGTATGAAGCGTGTGCATATAGGTGCGTGCACTACTGTGGAGATGAGGAGTCAGCATCGTCAACTTCATCACTGCAGCCGGAAATACAGAAAACCCTAGTTTATCAATTAATTATTATTAAAATGTTAAAGCAATCTCCTTGCTGTTTTCCCCTGACGCACTCAAAATCATGACTTCTGTGGGTGCGCTGTGGCAACCTTTATGTGTTTTGTTTGAACGCTGATTAGGCTATGTAGGCATTAAAGGCTCTTTATTATGATTTACATGGTTTATTTATAAATGTACAATTAGTCGACTAATGCTTAAAATGAACGACTAATTTTTTAAAATTAATATTATAATTACTATTATTGTCCTTGCCACGATACGACTGAAAATTAAACTGATGGTAAACAAAATCTTACTCAGTGTCAGGACTGATGTGAACACCATGTAAAACTGGAACAATATCATGATGAGGAAATCAGATAGAACCAGTACGTAACAGGAGTCCTTCTGTAAAATGCATTGTTAAAAATGCATTTTAATCAATATTAGTTCAGATTCTCTCTTAATAAGAACCCTTATTAGAATTTAGAAAAATCAATCAAATCCTATGAGTGATTTAAAGTCATTAAACTGAAACAGCTATTCACCATATAATTATCATAATAACAATTTGGAACCAAAAATTATTCAGACATTTTGACCTGACCATGTTTTGCTTAAGTGTTATTTGACATAATCACGATTATTTTTTATTTTTTTTGACTGTATGTATATATATATATATATATATATATATATATAATATATAATATAATACATATACACAGTACTGTGCAAAAGTCTTAGAAACGTCAGTATTTTCCCCCAAAAAAGGTTTTAAGCCAGTTTTTATATCTTTTGCTGTAGTGTGTCAATATCCGTTCACATTTCCAAACATTAATTTTGCCATTAATTGTAATAATCCAGTGAGATTTTTGAATACACAGCCGGTGCTCCACATGGAGATCAGAGCTCACCATCATCAAATCCATCTGTGATTACATGAAGAAACAGATGAAACTGAGACAAACCAAATCCAGAAAACTGTGGCCGTGTCTCCAAGAGATTTTAAGAAAACTTTGCCACAGTCCATTTTAAATGAGCCTTTGCCCAGAGAAAACGCCTGCGCTTCTGGATCATGTTTAGATATGGCTTCTTTTTTGACCTATAGAGTTCTAGCCGGCAACGGCGAATGGCACGGTGGATTGTGTTCACCGACAATGTTTTCTGGAAGTATTCCTGAGCCCATGTTGTGATTTCCATTACAGTAGCATGTGATGCAGTGCCGTCTAAGGGCCCGAATAATACTGGTGATTCACATGTGTTTATTCTAAATTTCATAATGGCATATTCAATGACAATGAATATTAATAAAAAAAATAAATAATAATAAATCTTGCATCACACTGGATTTGCATGTAGAGTATAATTCATTTTTATATTTCAATTTGCCAAATTGAAAGTGGTAAATATTATTGCAACAGAGAAACATGTTTGTGAGTACTTGTTTACTCTACACATTGTAAACATATAGTAAAAACATTTGATATTTGGTGATCAGAATATGAGGAAAAAACAGCTTATAAATCATACTAAATTATGTTCGAATAAAAATGTAAAAATGCAGAATGTTTTCTGTGAGGGTTGTGTATAGGGGTAGGGTTAGAGGATATAAAATATCATTAACTCAGTAAAAACTATTTCGCCTCTGCAGAGTCTACTGATATAAAATAAGTTTGTGTGTGTGTGTGTGTGTTTATGTGTGAGTGACAAAAATGAAGTTCCCTTTCCTGATGAGTTACATCACTTAAATGTCTCACCAAAGAAACCTCCTTCACATTCTTTCCAAAAAAAAGAAAACACTTTCGCATTTATGTTTATATAAATACTTCATCTACATTACAAAATGTTTACAACTATCTTCATTTCATGGAACATAGACATATTTTGAATTGTCTTTCAAAAAGGCAATTAATAAAAGCATCATGAAGAAACTGATAGTAAGGAAGCCGTAAGGTTTACATTTGAGCTTGACGTTTGGCTAAACGACCTCTACACTACATACTATAAAAGGCTTATGATTCTATTTTATTCTGTTTTCACTTGTATAATTATGTAATTCTGTTTTATATATTTAAAAAAATTATATTAATAACAAGATACAAAATGTAATTAAATAATATAACATTTGCTTTTAAAAACACTGTGTTCTAAATATGCTGTATTTTATCTCACACACTCTGTCAATATTCTGTGGGCATTTTTGTTTTGACAATATTAATAAAGTACTAAACTAGCTACAATCTCCTTCTGACCCCAAAAGCCCATCAGTTCTCCTTAAGCAAAGGGGAAAAAATATTCATGTAGTGAATGTAGGTAAAAAAAACTTCCAGAACGTAGACAGTGCACACACCCTTCCTTGTTCACATATTCCTTTTAGGCTCCATAAGATTTTTTAAATGCTTTAGAAAAAAGTATTTTCTGCTCACAAAGCTGCATTTATTTGATCAAAACACAGTACAAACAATACTGTGAAATTATTACAATTAAAAAGTTTTCTATTGTGTAGAACTGGCCCTAACTGAGCCTGGTTTCTCCCAAGGTTTTTTTTCTCTCTCTCTCTTCATTTCTGTCACCTGATGAGTTTGGGCGTTGCCACTGTCGAGTTCTCCTTCATGTTGAGTGACATTCCTTTTCAAAACACTGGTTTCCAACAAGGGAAAAAAAAGCATTTAAAATTAAATGCAGTTCTAAACCTGACAGTAGATGCAGGAGAAATAGTGGAATGTGAGGAGAAATTAAGAATAAATGTATTAGATAAAAACAAAAGCCACAAAGGATTTTCAAGAATGCAATAGCACCATAAAAGTGATATAAACTGGTTCATACAACTCGTGCATTATATTTCAAGTCTTCAGTCAGGAAGAGACTGAATTTGAAGCTGTCATCCACTCATAATCCTTCCCTTCAGCAGGTTGTTAACCACTGTTTCAGTAATTGAACTTGAGGACCAGATTAGTCCATTTGTGATTGAACAGCAGTATCTGAAAAGATTTGAATCAAAAGATTGATTTCATCAAATTGGATATCATCACATCAGTAAACTCTCATGAGCATACAAGCAAATAGAGTGGATGTCATTATGTCAGTATACATCTGAACGGCTTAAATTTCAGTCTGTTCTTCACACAAAGCTACTGTAAAAACAATTTTGTGGTGTTTTATGTTCCTTTCAAAGCTTTAATCCTTCAAAAATAAAACCACAATAATGTAAAACTGGGGTCTTTACTGTCGTGTTCTGAGTTTGTATTTTGGCAATTCTGGAGATAAACTCTGAGTTAGAGTTTGGTTGGTCATTTCCAGTGTCCTGAAAAACTGTGTTGATGGAGTTTGGTTATATACAGTATTAGTGCAGTGAACAAAAAGAAGAAACAGTAGATGTTGACTCATTATTGTCCGGCTCCTGCGTCAGCATCACACACATGCGTCATGCTGCTCACGTGTACAGCGTCGGCCAATACTGAGTCGGCGTTCAGACGTAAACACGGAAGCTCTGCGCTACGTTCACTAAATCATCTGCATTGACAGGGGAGAGAAGACATTGTTGAATAATGCCGTTATTTTTGTTTTGTTTCTGTGCACAAAAAGTATTTTTGTCGCTTCCTAACATTAAGGTTGAACCACTGTAGTCACGTTGACTATTTTAACAATGTCTTTAGTACCTTTCTAGACTTCAAAAGGTGCAATAACATTGCTGCCTATGTGTGGTTCAGAAACCCTCGGATTTCATCAAAAATATCTTAATTTGTGTTCTGAAGATGAAGGAAGGTGTTATGGGTTTGCGACGACACGCGGGTGAGTAATTAATGACAGAAATTTTATTTTTGGGTGAAATAACCCTAATTTTTTGTTGAATGTGTGCATGTTGGTTTATGGCCAAACAAATGAATCATATATGCGGGTGAAACGAAATTTGACTTGCTAGTTGTGTTGGGGCGTGTCATAACATTGGTTTGCAAACCAAAATCTTTTCTGGGTACGATGTAACATTTTATCACGATGAACCAACTGATAGTAATGTGTGAGTTGTAAGGTTACCTTTGTTTGACTTTGGTCCACCATGAATGCCCATCGACTGGGAACATTGACATTACTGGAGCTCTTGAGGTTTGGAGAAAGCCTGTATAAACCATAAAAATAATATACTATAAAAACAGAGAAAGACACAGTGAGATAGGACAGGTTTGAGATGCACTGATTTAGAAAAAGCTTCTTTTACCTGCACCAGATATCCTGTTACAGCAACATCACCACAGTTCATCAGAGTAAAAGAAAAATTACCATCTGGAGTTAAAACCATTTGAAAAAATGTCTGAACATGGACCGCAGTAATAATGTAGTGCCTGAACAACATTCCCACAGCCCAAATATCTGCACACAGCATAGTAAGAATCTCACCAATCGTCACACACAGTCCCCAAATAATGGAGAATCTCCAAAGTTTCAGAACTGAAGCTGGAACAGTTCACCAATCTGAGACATCCAAAGAACAAACTGAAGAAAGTGTGCTTAACATTGTATATAATGTTCTATGTCGAAATGAATGAGATTTCATCAATGGAGTGTGCATTAAACACTTTCACTGACACAAAACTCGCTTATACAGAAATATTACCACCAACTGCTATGTTGTAAAGTCCTTCTTCTTCTTGGGTTTAATGGCGGTTGGCAATGTTGTAAAGTCTTTATCGTACCGAATAATCACTCTCTCTCTCGTGTCTCCTTGAGGTGTTGTTGTCTCCCTCTCGTGGTGAGCAAAGAAACAGTCACAAGCGTGGAAAAGTTTTTCAGTAATTCAACTCAAATTGTGGAACTCGTGTATTAAATAAATTCAATGCACACAGACTGAAGTACTTTAAGTCTTTGGTTCTTTTAATTGTGTTGATTTTCGCTCACATTTAACAAAAACCCACCAATTCACTATCTCAACAAATTAGAATACTTCATAAGATCAATAAAAAAAAGGATATTTTAAAAAGAAATGTCAGGCTTCTGAAAAGTATGTTCATTTCTATGCACTTAATACTTGGTTGGGCCTCATTTTGCATGAATTACTGCATCAATGCGGCGTGGCATGGAGTCGATCAGTCTGTGGCACTGCTCAGGTGTAATGAAGCCCAGGTTGCTCTGATAGTGGCCTTCAGCTCTTCTGCATTGTTGGGCCTGGTGTCTCTCATCTTCTTCTTGACAATACCCCATAGATTCTCTATGGGGTTCAGGTCAGGTGAGTTTGCTGGCCAATCAAGCACAGTAACACCATGGTTATTGAACCAGCTTTTGGTACCTTTGGCATTGTGTGCAGGTGCCAAATTCTGCTGGAAAATGAAATCAACATCTCCATAAAGCTTGTCAGCAGAAGGACGCATGAAGTGCTCTAAAATGTCCTGGTAGATGGCTGTGTTGACTGTGGACTTCAGAAAACACAGTGGACCAACACCAGCAGATGACATGGCAGCCCAAATCATCACTGACTGTGGAAACTTCTCACTGGACTTCAAGCAATATGGTTTATTTTCAATATGGTTTGATATTCTTCCTCAAAGACCGGATCATTGAACTGAACTTGTGGATCTCAAACATGCAAAGAAACCTAGTGCGGAAAATTTAAGGAAAGTGTTGTAAAAAAAAAAAAAAAAAAAAAAGTCTCCATAGGAAAAAAAGGTCATATGGTCCTCTTTTTAATATAAAACTTTAATGCTATTTTTGTCATTAAAATGAAACCACATTAATAGGAAACTGGGGTCTTTTCATTCTTCACATGATCAATGGGATATTTGCTGTCATATTCTTACTGAACAGGACAGTTTTATTTCTTTTCCTGAAGGACACTGAATTTATGGCGTTATCTTTTGCAGATATCTTAACTTCAGCTCTATGCTGCTTGGCAAACCATTCTTGACAAGTTTCTGTTTTCTGAAACAAAAGATGAACAGACAGATCAAACATTCCGTGAATCATCTATTAACACTGTATTTTGTGTAAATATCCTAGTAAGTTTGACATACTTGTTGTAAAACAGCATCAGTGTTTCCACTCTGTGTTAGATTTAAAACTGAGGAAAATCTCACTCGAAGTCCAATGATGTTTTCTAAAGAGAAACACACAAACATAAAATACTCACATGTGACATTAATCATATAAAAACATTACATGAGGTTATATGAAATTGATCAAAACACTGGCTTGTAAAAGAAAAACAAAAGTCTGTTATCTATTTCTAGAAAGACAAGACTTCTTACTGTTATAGTTGTGTCCACTGTCCACCCTGAAGGCCCATCGACCGGGAACATTGACATTACTGGAGTTCTTGAGGTTTGAGATCAAGCTCCTGTTGATTGATCCAGGAATCACAAAGTAGTCAAAGGAGTTTACTGTGTCATAACCAGCCTGAGAGTATGTAAAAACATTATTCATATAAACAGTGTTTATGTAGAGTACATATGCTTTATACACTAGTCCAGTGGTTCCCAAACCTGTCCTGGAGGACGTCCAGCCCTGCATATTTGTATGTTTCCTTCATATCACACCTGATTCAACTCATGTGCTCATTGGTAGAGACAGGAAGACCTGAAATGGGTGTGTCGGGAATAGGGAGACATACAAAATGTGCAGGGCTGGGGGTCCTCCAGGACAGGTTTGTGAACCACTGCTCTAGTCAATATAAAAAGAAAATTCTGATTAATTTACCTCCACAGGATGTACCGTTACAGCGATGTCACCATAATTCATCAGAATAAATGAAAAATTACTGCCTGAAATTAACACCACTTGAAACGATGTTTCCTGAAAAGATAACAGAAAAAGATCATGACTTTAAACTTATTATTCACTGTTCATCTTTTTTTTTTTTAATGAGCATTACTGACCAACCTTGTTATTTGTAGTGTTTTAATTTATTATAATTTTTTGACACTTTTTATGTACTTAATGTGTATTCTAAATTGAAAAAAACTGAACTAAAGATAAACATTAAAAACAGTCACATTTCAGAAGTATGTCGCTCTTACTGTGCTGGTATTGGGAAAGTAAGCAACATTATCCCATGTTGCAACAAAGACCCAGGAAGCGTTGAAGGTCAGATTTTGGAAATGATTGTTTATATCCAGAGTGGCGCGTGTGAGAACACTTCCATTAGTGTACTGATGATATGAAACCACTCCTCTCGCACGGTTGTCAAGGTTGGTCCAGACCAGCAATTATATCTTGGCTTCTATTAGCAGGAAAAGAGTAGGGAACAAACTGTGATGAAGCCTGGTTGAATGTGAGATGTCCATTATTATTCACCTGAAACGTGAGAAAAAATGTCAAAATCAGCCACAGGATACATGTGAGTTCCATCTTAGAATCAAGATGGAATCAAATTCTTACATAAATCTGCTGGTCTGCGGCCAAAGAACAGAAATGGACTCACAGTGGAATAACTGAGGAGCTTCCATCATCAACAGCAGCGTTTCTTGTGTCTCCTGCTGCTGAGCCGAACGGGTAGAATATTTGTGGTGCTGCCAAGAGAAAAAAAATTCTGACATTTTTGTTTACATTTCACACTGATTTGATTTATGAGGCTCATGCTTTTTTTATGTCATGTGTGAGGACTGACTGCGAGTTTGATTATTATTGGGATGATTGTGGCCTCTAGTGGCTGACTGGTGTAACTGTTGAAGTGAAATAATCAATAATAATCACAAATAATCACTACACACCTTCCTATAAAAGCTAAACTAAGTATATTCCCAATCAAAGTGCTGGTATTACCTGTGCATACCGGCCCACTTCAAGCACGGTTGCATCATAATACAAATCACAATGCACAGAGCAAGCAATACCGCAATGATGTGTGACAAAATATTGTTTCGAAAATTAGGAAGAAAATAAAAACTTTGAAAATGACAATTTCCACTATCAGGGCAATAATTAAGAAGTTTAAATAATATAGAGATGTTAACAATTGGCCTGGAAGAGGAAGTGTGTCTAGACTGGCCCCTCACAGTGAGGAGGATGATTTGAGATTCATGAATCTGATAATCAGTTATTACTTGTCCACGGCTCTGTAGTTGATGTTTCTGGAATGTTTGGTGACGTTTCTTAAAACAGCATTAAATTATGAAACATTATGTAAAGTATAAAAAAATGTTGCACAGGCGTATGATGAGTCTTTCATGGTTATTACCTTTTGAGAGTTATATTATTATTACCTGTAGTGGTTGCCAATGTGGTGGTTTCTGAAAGAATGAACAGAAATACAAATGCCATTAAATACCTCATAAACTCACTTGACAAGCACTGTTTTGTTCATGTGTTATGTATGTTCTACTTGTTGAAGAGCTTGTCCCTCAGTGTAGGGTGAATCATTAAAAGCTTTGATCCTTTTTTGGAAAAGAAAGACTTTGTAAATTTAATGTGTGTATCTGCTAATAGTTGATCTCTTACGAGTACACTCATATATAAACATAGACAAGCTCAAAGTTAATAGACATCACAGGTGTCAAAAGTATTCACATTCATTACTCAAGTAGAAGTATAGATACTAGGGTTTAGAAATACTTCTGTAGAAGTTGAAGTATCAGCTCAAGCTTTTTACTCAAGTAAAAGTGTAAAAGTGGTTTCAAAACTACTTAAATAAAAGTAAAAGTAATGTAGGGAAAAAAAATGCCATTAAGGACAAAAGCTTAGGCCGCGCCAGAGAGCCTATTGTGCACTCCACCTCCTCAAAAAAAATTTTTTTTCTAAAGGCCATAATGACTATGTTATATTAAAATGTTAATGTTGAAAATTTTGGGATGCACTAGGCTTCCCGTTTCAGCCACATATGCCCATTGAAATGAACGCATTTTAGTACAATGCAAATACATTAAAGCACCATATATGTTTACTACTGAGCATTAACGTGTTTCATGGAGTGGAAGACATGATGACTAGTTGCCTATAAGTATTGTAATGGTGCAAAAAGTCAAACTTCAGAGGCATTAATAACCTTTATTGGAATGTAAATGTACATCCAAGCTCAACTGCAGGAATCCGTGAGGGCAACGAAGTAAGGTAAAGAAGTATTTGTACTTCGTTACTTGACACCTATAGACATGAACTAAGAAACATAAAATACTTGCTTAGAATTGTTGAATTACATGTTTTAAATTCATGCATAAATTATACAATATTACATGGGAAATATCTATTTTCACATTTTAAAGACTTTAATTTACAGGCTAGTTATTCACTGTTTTCAAAACTAATGTGCTGCTACAAACATAATAAGCACCTAGTTAGTAATGAGAATTGGACCCGAAAGTGTTACCAAATGACATGAATATTAAATTTCAAACACTGTTTTATCTACAGCCTGTACCTACAGACACAAACACACCCTACTGAATGATCATCAAAACTTCAGCAGTAATCTGGATTGGAGCGGGAGTACTGAAGGTAATGTTTCTAACTTCTGCAAAAAACAAAATAAATAACAAACAAATAATGAATTTTAATTAATAAACCGATAGAAATATAAATTATATACTGTAAGTACAAAGGCACATGTTAATGTTTTTACCTCACCAGTATGCAAAAAACAGACAGATGGTCTAACAATCTCATAGATGTAATACATTACACAAACACATTCATGGATAAATGCAAACTATATTACCTGCAGTATGCCATATACAGCCATTTGGACTCACAAACTCATAGACGTAGTAATTGCCAGGACAGGCTTTGACTTTAATGGGATTGGATTGGAAATAGCAGCAGTTATTGCTCCAGGAACCGCAGACACCTCGAGTGACCACTCCATCCTCAACTTTTGGATGTCCTCCGTTCAGCCACAGTGATACAACAGTGCCACAGTGAAACAGACCAACACATGTGTCTGGCATCTGAGCGCTCTGACCCTGAATGAAGAGACGATACCAGCCGCTCCAGCTGACAGCGTCACACTTAGGAGGGGTTGATTGCTGGTGGCTCTCCGTGGATCATCCAGCACAGCATAGTCATAGCAGGGGTCTATGAAAATAATAAATAAGTATTTTCATATTATACACTTGTGGCATGTGCTAATGAGAGACGATCACAGCACACTGCTGGAGAGCAGTGGAACTTTTATTATGTCATAATAAAACATAATAAAACATATTTAAATCAGTTCATGTGAGTACAGTGGTTCAATATTAACATTATAAGCATTATGAATCTTTTGTGTTGAATCAGTGATTCGGATCACGTGTCAAACCACCAAACTGTCGAATCAGTGATTTGGAGCGTCAAAGTCACGTGATTTCAGCAGTTTGGTGGTTTGACACACAATCCGAATCACCGATTTGACACAAAAGACTCATATGCACAAATCTTCATGAAGAAGTGTTTTGAAATCGACCATAACTATATCAATTAAGTCGTTATTTTGTTTTTTGGCTGCACAAAAATATTTTTATCATTTTATAATATTAATATTGAACCACTGTACTCACATGAACTGATTTAAATATGTTTTTAGTACATTAATGGATCTTGAGAGAGGAAATGTCATTGCTCCCTATGGAGGCCTCACTGAGCTATCAGATTTCAACAAAAATATCTTAATTTGCGTTCCAAAGACGAACGAAGGTCTTACAGTGTTTGGAACGCCATGAGAGTAATTGATTATATTATTTTTTTTTTGGGGGAACTACCCCTTTAATCATTTTAAATATGTGAAGTCCATTACAGACTTTGATGAAGATGTGAATGATTTTACTTGAATTTTTATATGAATTTACACCATTAATTAAAGGGCTGTAATTACCTGTTGTTGCTGCTGCTGCAAATGTTGTAATGGCTATTGAAGAAAAAAGAGCAATAAGTTGTGGCAGAACATAGTGAATCACTTGTGTAAATAGCCAACAGTATTTGAAGCATGACTTGATCCATGATTTGCTATACTTGCTGTTGAAAAGGCAGGGCTTAGTGCACCTGTCATTTATCACCATGACATTTTTTTTTCGGTTTCTGAGATTTTGGGTTTCCGAAAGCGGAGCATAGGCTGCATGAATATTAATGAGTTTTTAGTTCACAACTTCGAATTTTAGTTCACATTGTATCTCAGCACATTATTAGTGGATTATTACATAACGGTAACTATATTCTGAATGACAGACACTTTGTGTAACAGCATAACAACCTTCAGCTATCATCTGCAATGAGCTCAGCTCCTCGTGCTCTTCCTTTGTACCCTGCGATGGTTTAAAACTCAGAGTTTTATTAGTTTGTTTTATCACTGCTTGTAACAACTGAAATAAACCTGTTAAAGGGGGACTTATATCTATTCTGGTATTGTTTTTAAATTATTGTTCATTTTGATATGATGTAGGCCTATTGCTCTTCAAAGGATTAATACAAATTTATGTTTAGGTTCATTTTATTTGATCAAAAATAGGCAAAACATTAATACTGTGATTTGTTTTCTATTTTAATATACACTATATTGCCAAAAGATTTGGGACGCCTGCCTTTACATGCACATGAACTTTAAGCCGGGCACACATTTAACGACTAGCTAAAACATTCTAAGACTGTGCTCAACATACAAGCGATTGTTTCCTGCGACTGAAGCCGATTTAAATACTTATACATGGAATTTGAACACCGACTGTAATCGCAGACTGAACTCAACTAACTCTGACTGGACGCGTTTGAGCGCGATCAGTCATAAGTATCAATTTACATTCATAATCGGCCTTACAATCGTTAAGTGTGCGCAGCTTTGATGACATCCCATTCTTAATCCGTAGGGTTTAATATGGAGTTGGCCAACTCTTTGCAGCTATTAAAGCTTCAACTCTTTTGGGAAGGCTTTCCACAAGGTTTAGGAGTGTGTTTATGTGAATTTTAACCATTCTTCTAGAAGCACATTTGTGAGGTCAGACAGTGATGTTGGTGAGAAGGCCTGGCTCGCAGTCTCCGCTCTAATTCATCCCAAAGGTGTTCTGTCAGGTTGAGGTCAGGACTCTGTGCAGGCCAGCCAAGGTCCTCCACACCAAACTCACTCATTGAGGTCTTTATGGACCTTGCTTTGTGCACTGGTGCGCAGTTATGTTGGAACAGGAAGGGGTCATCCCCAAACTGTTCCAACAAAGTTGGGAGCATGAAATTGTCCAAAATGTCTTGGTATGCTGAAGCATTAAGAGTTCCTTTCACTGGAACTAAGGGGCCAAGCCCAACCCTGAAAAACAACCCCACACCATAATCCCCCCTCCACTTGGCACAATGCAGTCAGGCAAGTACCGTTCTCTTGGCAACTGCCAAACCCAAACTCATCCATCGGATTGCCAGACAGAGAAGCTTGATTCATCACTCCAGAGAACACGTCTCCACTGCTCTAGAGTCCAGTGGCGGTGTGCTTTACACCACTGCATCCAACACTTTGCTTTGCACTTGGTGATGTAAGGCTTGGATGCAGCTGCTCAGCCATGGGAACCCATTCCATCAAGCTCTCTACGCACTGTTCTTGAGCTAATCTGAAGACCACACAAAGTTTGGAGGTCTGTAGCTATTGACTCTGCAGAAAGTTGGCGACTTCTGCGCACTGTGCGCCTCAGCATGAGTTGACCCTGCTCTGATTTTACGTGGCCTGCTGTTCGTTGCTGCTGTTCCTGTAGCGATTCCACTCAATTCCCACTAAACGATATTAGAACCACTGAAATCCAAGACCTAGGCTCTAGGAGGCAGTATTTGTGAGTCACAACAACAACAAGTAATATTTTAACAAATGCAGTTTTATTGCACTATTCCCTTTTAGAATATGAAAGTGCAATTTTGATTAAGTAAAAGGAAAATACAATTTTAGTTCAATAATAGTAAATAAACAAAATAAAATTTGGGCCCATAAAAGAAAACCAGAAAAATAAGAAAAATAGCCTTTTCGTCAATAACTACCCGGGTAGTGAATATGATCAACAGTTTTTATCTGATCCTCATGTAGGTTTACTCAAGGTTCACAAAAGTTCCAGGGCTCCGTGAAGACTGAAGATCCTAGAAATCGCTGAAAGATAGCACGTAGAGAACGCCACTGCTTGAGATATTTCTTCTCCGGAGTTTCACTGGCTCGCCATCTTCGATTCAACAACCTTGTGGCGTCGAAGACAACAGGGAAAGGGAAAGGGAAAAAAACAATCTGCACATACATATTGTAATCAGTTTCAAACACTGAACTCTTACAAAGTTACAAGAACTCTTCTTTACAGATCTGCATCTATTAAAATGATTTTCACTCTGTTGTACCATGAACAATTATTTTCTCCTCATATTAACACATAACAGGTTGGTGTCACGTTAAACTTGAGTTTTTACATGTAAAATCCCTCATAAACTCAGTTTCGTGCAGAAATACTGATGAATAAAGCAGTATAAACATAAATTGTGTGACATTTTGTTTGTGTGACCAAGCAGAAAGCACTTATACAATGGCATTTTCAACATCTTTTCAATAAAATAACGCCTCATAACATCACTGAACATCACTCTGTTTCCTCGGAGCATATCACGTAACCTTTTTTTTTTAATACAGCGTAAAGATGAATAGATGAATTTAACAGAAAAAAAACATAATATTTTGTGAAATACACAACAGAAATAAACTTTTCATAGGAGGATTCAAAACAGCAATCTCACAATGCTGATTGCCAGTGGTTCCCAACCACATTCCTGGAGGACCCCAAACTGCACATTTCCATGTCTCTTTGTCGGACACCCTTTCTGGTCTTGGAGTCTCTCTAATGAATTGATGACTGATTCAGGTGTGCTTGATCAAGGAGACATGCAAAATGTGTAGTGTTGGGGGTCCTCCAGGAATGTGGTTGGGAACCACTGCTGTATGCTGTACTCTGCTCTCTTGAGACTGCTCACTGCACCTGCGCCCTACAGGCCACAACCATAACTGCACCCATCACTTAAGTTAACCCTTTCCTGCTACTTTGGATGGGTTACATTCCCAATTGCTTCCACTTTGTTATCATACCACTAACAGTTAACCGTTGAATATTTAGTAGTGAGGAAATTTCATGAATGGACTATCACAGTACCACGCTTGAATTCACGAGCTCCTGAGAGCGACTCATTCTTTCACAATGTTTGTAAAAGTAGTCTGCATGCCTAGGTGCTTGATTTATACACTGTGGCCATGGAATGATTGGAACGTGTAAGATTTCTGCCGCTAGAGGCGCTAGAGGCTATTCAAAGACGTAGCTTGATGACCCCCACTTTGAGGTGGCACTTGCGACGGGTCTTCA